>RJWJ010001887.1:0-114552 GCA_004363605.1 Indri indri | reverse complement strand
ACACACACACACACACACACTCACACACACACACTCACACACACACACTCACACACGGCAGCCTTCTGCCACTGAGGCTGCTGTTCTGCTCGTGCCCCGTAGAACCAGATGAAGCACTGGAAAAAGTCACCCCAGGGCCAAAAAGAATCGGTGTGGAAAAAGCCGGGGGAGAGACTGACGGCAGAGCTGGAGAAGGCAGCCAGCTGGGGAGGGGCGGGTGGTGTTCTGCCCAGAGACCTCCCGCGGTCCTCCCGTGGAACCAGGGCTGGCTGGGGGCCTGGGCACAGCCTTGGTCTGCCTTTTCCTGCATGCCCAGCTGGCCCGCCACCTGCCAGGGGCTGACAGCTCCCTGCCCCTCCAGCGGTCCTGCCCTAGTCCCGGGTCCGGGAACCAGATTCCCCAAGCCAGCCCCTCGCCATGCTTGGCCGTACGGGTGAGTTAGGCACCAAGGGCTGAGCCGTTTCTCACGCTCCCCCACTTGTCCCTGCCTCACCTCCACCCACATCCCTCGCAGCACGGTACCAAGATGTGGCTTTGAACTTGCGACGAGTGGGGTGAATTTCACTCTTCCCAGCAGCAAAAGATGAAGCAAATCTGGTCTGTTTGTGAGATCTCTGCACTCCCACGGGAGCTTGGGACCGTGAACCTCGCTTGGCCTAGAAGGTCATTTAAGGGCCACTTCCAGGCCTGGCTCATGCTCCTGGTGCAGGAAGGGCAGGTGTTACGGCCACTGAAGGGGGTCAGGTATGAGGGTCAGCAAGTGGAACGGCTCCCGTGCTCCCCCCAGGCCGCAAACCAAGCAAGGTCCTCTGTGTCCAGGTGGAACATTCCAAACCCATTTCTGTCGTCAGTGATTTCCCAGAAACCTTCCAAGATGGGAAGTCACAACTGAAGCTGGTTGTGTAGATCAGAAAATCTGGGTGTAATGTCTTTAGAAAAACCAGAGTCTCCTCGCATGGACCTTTGCCTGAAACCTCTCCCTGCCCCTGGGCCCGTGCGCTCCTCTCTGCCCGAGTCACAGCAGCCATCGACAGCTTGGACGGAGCTGTCCAACGCTGCACATGGGAGCAGCCCTGAGAGATGAGTTATTGTCAGCTCCACCCAGCGGAGGCCAGGTGGAGGCCCTGGGAGGCCGTGGGGGCTGACCACGCTTGTGCAAGCAGTAGGTGGCTGGACCTCTGACTTGGAATCTTGTGTTCTTTCCACAGAATCTTTTCTGCCAGCAACCCGGAGACGTGCGGGGGGAATCCAAGCACCCCATGGCCTGGCGGGCGGGAACGGACTGACTTGACTGGCTTCCAGCTGGGTCTTTTGTGGTGGCCTTGGTCCTCCCAGATCCTCAGGAGCTGAGAGTGCTGGTGGGGAGCTTTCTGGGGGGCTCCGCTCCCTCCTGAGAGTCCCCCTTCCTTCCTTCCTCTCCCCGGGTGTGGTGCGAATGCCAGGCCAAAAGTTGCCCTTTTCTTCTTTCTCTCAGGGTCACTGGCCTCAAAGAGCCCTGTTCCTCCCTCCCTTCCCTGCCTCTGCCCCGGATACTCCTGCCTTTGCGCTGGAGCTGGGGCAGGGGTCACCCAGCAGGGATGGCAGCACTCCCGGGCCCTCGGCTCATGTGCTCTCTCAGCTTTGGCTTCACCGTGGATCCTGAGCACCCCTGGGACACTTTGTGAGCTCCTGGAGAGCCTCCGGCACCTTCCCTTGCCCCCAGACCTGCCCTGTGGCTGTGAATGGGAGCTCAGACTCTTGCCAGCCCTTGTGTTCCGGAACAGAAGGATACAGTACCTGAATCCAGACTGAGGGTGGGGTGGGGGGCAGCAGGGAAGTGAGGGGCATGAAATGTACCTTTTTCTTCTGAGAAAAATCTGCCCCAGGTCCATCCGGCTCCCCAGGGCAGCTGTGTCTTTTGCCCGAGCTGACACGCTGGGAGCCCAGCCCCCGCCTCCCAGGGAAGGCAGCTGTGCAGAAGCCAAGTGTATCCTAAGTCATGCGCTGGGGGGTGGCGCGGGGGGAGGTTTTATCCAAAACACATGTTATTGCCACTATTCTAGTTATCTTGGATAGTTCCTGCATGTTTGTCACCATGGCAACTGACTCAGCACGCGGCCTGTTTGCTGGGCCCTGGGGTCCAGCGTAGCAGCCATGTGGTGTCAATTTGGGCCTCTCTGTCTCCCCGAGCCTGCGACTCTCTGCGTGCTGCCTTTGGTCTTTGTCTCCGTCTCTCCCCAGCCTGTTTCTCTGGGCCTCTGTTTTCTTCTTCCAGGAAATAGTGGCTCTTGCATCCCTGGGTGACGTAGGTGTAGACAGTGTCCTGCGTGGCCCATCCCAAGGCTCCCCTCAGCCCCTTTTCGTGTCCCTCCCTAAAGATGTTCCAGAATGGATGGGAGAGCTGCACGGCAAAGAAAATGCAAGAGTTTGGCATTCTGTGGAGTTTGGCTCATCTTGGCTCTGGGCTCGTTGTTCGAAATAGGCCTGTGCTACCTACCTGCTAGGTTGCGGGCTAAAGGCCCCTCGGGAAGGGTGGGCTTCTCATCCCGACCTTCCCTGTGTGCGGGAGGGAGGGTCTCCACCTCTCAGAGGCTTCGCTTCCTGAATTTGGAGAAGACACAGGCAGAATGGCGGAGAGGGGCTCGGACTCACAGGAGAGGAGCTGAGGAAGGAGAGGCTTGGCAGCGAACGGGCTGTGAGGTCTGTCGGTACCTGCCGGGGCCGCACCACTCCCAGTCTTTTCTCAAAGATGTGGCAAAGACATGGCAGACAGCAGTGTCCCTCCAGGGGGACGGCAGGCAGCAGGGAGGGTGTTGACAATTACAGTGTGGGGGAAGATGGGCCAGCAGGCTGGAGAAGGCGTCGTGGGCACAGGGAACGCAAACGGCAGCTCCACGGCAGGGGAGGGTGTCTCCTGGCCCTCTCTACCCCAGCTCTGCTTCCCTTCATGGCCGGGGAGCCCAAAACAGGACAGCTCTTGCCGTCTGCTCTCTACCGAGTTTCCCACATCCTCACCCTTTCAGAAAGGCCTTTCCAGACCACCTTCCCAACCTCCACACTCATCCTCAGCTGCTCTTTTCATGCCTGACCCCAACGCCCCAAGCAAAGTAGGCCTGGAGATTGTAATGGCCCCAGATCCCCAGGCAGGCCTGGTACCCACGACGGAGGAGAGAGGAGGAGCTAGAGAAGCGGAACAGGGCCAGGAGCCGGGACTGAGTCAGAAACCACCCTCTCTGTAGCTCCTGTAGATTCGGCTCCAAGGCACCACGGAGCCTGGAGTGAGCAGGGAGCAGCCAGGGCCAGGCCGCCATGGATCCCTGTTCTATGGCCCCATGGCAGCGCCCAAAGGGTGCAGCAAATCAGCCTTCTTTGGGGCCAGTGTCAGTCCCAGGAGGGGACAGAGCAGTGGGAGAAAGTCGGCAAGGGCCACAGCGGCATGGTCCCGGGGCCGGTCCACGGCGTGCAGGGGTCCTGTGGGCTCTGGGTGGGCTGGGGCGCAGCCCAGTCATATTGGAAGTGCTATAGCCTGAATGCTTGTGTCCACCAAATTCATGTATTAAAAACCTCATCCCCAATGTGATGTTGTTAGGAGGTAAAGGCGGAGCCCTCGCGAATGGGATGAGTGCCCTTTCGAAAGGGGCCTCAGAGAGCTCCCTCGACCTTCGCCCTGTGCAGACAAGAGGGCGCTGTCTAGGAACCCGGAAGCGGCCCTCGCCGGACACTGAACCTGCCAGCCCTCGATCTTGGACGTCCGCAGCCTCTAGAACTGTGAGATTAAATTTCTGTTGTTTGCAAGCCACCCAGGTTATGGTGTTTTGTTATAGCAGCCCAAATGAACTAAGACAGAAGAGATTCAGGAAGAACTCCAGTTTCTGTGCAGAACTGAAAGGCCGAGTGAGAAATAGCTGGGGCCACAAGGACAGAGGCTCACGGAAGACAGTGTTCCGGCAGGCCTGCGGGAGCCGGATAGACATGGCTCTAATTCCAGCTCCACTGCTCAGCCTCGGACAAGCTAGAAAACTCTCTGAATGTTGTGTACTTACTTGTAAAATGGAGACAGTCCTGATTTTGCAGGGTTCTTGTAAGGAGTAAAGAAGATACTCTATGGGAAGTTTCCAGAACAGTATGCAAGATCACAGGTCTCCTTTCCTGGGGAAGGAGGGTACCCAGACCTTTCCCTAAGATGAATATGCTTCTTGTTTTGCTCAGGGTGGGTCCACGTCCATTGTGGGACTGCAGCGGGAGGGGTTGGTGCCGATAGCTGAGAGGAGACATCGGGATTGTGAGCCCTGAAATTCGGTGAAGCGGCGGGAGGGCCGGCCCTGCGTGGCCACACAGGAGGGCAGCTGTCAGCAGAAGTGGTTCGGTGGGGTCCTGCCTGGGCTGGAAACCAGCCCTTCCGGGGGCTCGCAAGCCCGACTTGGGCTGTCAACAGAAAGGGAGCTCCCTCTGCCGAAGCTCCGGAAGATACTGAAATCCAGGCAAAGAGACAACCCGAGGCTACTGTGTTAGAGAAAGAGAGTCCCGGAGGATCAGGGGGCCCAGCACGTGGAGGGGTAGACGCAGGAGGCAGGTAGCGAGAGCCGGGTGTGAAGCCCCGGGCGGTGTGACAGTGGCCTGCACGCGGGACAGATAGCTGAGAGAGGCAGCGGGAGTTTGGGGCAGTGCCAGGCAGGCCTCGCCGAGGGGGTTTCGCTTTTCCTCCTTGCACCTCCAGATCTGGGTGCACAGCAGCCCGGGGACCAGGCTGGGCAGGCTCAGGCCAGGTCCTCCCGGCCCCAGGGACAGTCCCTCTCTCCAGTGCAAAGGGTGCAGCCGGCGTCACCAGCTCCACTCAAAAGCGAGGCGGTAGACTTTCGTCCTCACGCTGCCCTGTTCCCTGGGGTGCGTCAGGGGCCCTCCGTGGGCCTCTGCTTTCCTGTGTGACTCACGAGGCTGGGGCGAGAGGAGAGAGCTGCGCGGAGGAGGGCGGCGGGCTGCAGACGGCTGGCTCTGCGGCTCCAGCGGAGAGAGGCCTCCTGCTCACCCACGGCAGGGCCATGAGGGACTCTGGGAGGGAGGGGCCTCTCCAGCCCCCCGCCCTCTCCGTGCTCCCCAGGGAGACCACGGCCCAAGCCTCTCCCAGTGACTCAGGCTCCGGCTGCCCTCCTGCCCACACGCAGGCCTGTCCAGTGCCCCGTAACAGGAAGGGCTGTGGTGTGTGGAGGGGCCTCTGTGTCCGCGCACTGGTTTAGGTGGAGAATCCTCTGCACCCGCCTGGCTGTGTCACCCTGCGCCGCCTCAGGAATGCAGGTTTGGGCTGTGGTGGGGCATGGCAGGCCACTTGTTTCTCATTAGCAAACTGTGGGACGTCCCCGCCATAGGGTGGATATGCATTTTTGGTGGAACAGTGGGCAGACAGTGGTGGGGCGTGTGGGCTGAGCCAGGGACAGGGCAGAGGAGGTCGGAAGAGATGGCCAGGGCTTCGTGGGACCTGGGGCAGGGCTGTATGGCCATAGGGGGCAAAGCCATTTGAAGGCTATAGGACACCACTGTCCCTGCTAGAGCCCAAGGGCAGCTATGCTAAGATTTGGGGAAAGGGGATGGAGGAATTGATGACATTGTGGGTGTGATTATTGGTAACAACTGTGGTTATTAATAATAGTAACTAGCATCCATTTATTGAGGGCCAGCCTGTGCTAGGTAGTTTGTATATTATTTCTTTAATTTTCCCAATAACTCTATATTACAGATAAGGAAACTGAGGCTCAGAGAGGGTAAATAAATGACCTCACTTCACAGCAATTAAGCATTCGAGCCAAGACATTCATGACTTCTTCTCCCTTGTGCCGCCTTGCCTCTGGCCTGGCTCCGCATCTCCTTTGCCGTGGACTTATCTGGTGAAGCTGAGGGGCCTCTTGTCGGACAGAAAAATTATGTGTTGTTTCTCCAAAATGAAAATTGCCTGGGAGTCCCCTAGGCTACGGGGCAGCCCTCCTCGGGGTGACCACCTATGGACCTGGCCTCGTGACCAGGGCCGGCTCTTTCTCTTCTTGACCTCGGTTCCCGCCGGAGAGAAGACAATTTAATTCTTTAAAATCCACGCATGTGAACTGGGCACCAGCCACCCTGGGGCGCAGCACGGACAAGACCCTCTCGCTGCCTGCAGGGCCTCGTAGTCTAAAGGTGGAGGCCGAAATACACGTAAGTAACAGGCTAAGAAAGGCGGCCAAACGGCAGGGGGGCGGGGGTGGGGGACAGGGAGTTGGCAGGCTGCTGCTGGCGGGAGCGGGGCGGAGGGGGACGGGAGGGCGCACGGCGGTGTGACTAGAGCAGAGCCTCACAGGGCCTCACGGACGGGGAGGGGGAACACTGGGAGGACCTCCTGGGGGAGGGGACGGCACCAGCCAGGCCCCGTGCGGAGGGTCCCGGTTCACCCTGGGAGGGGCCCGTGCAGCTGGAGGGCAGGGCACCGGGCTTGGGGGCACGCAGAGGCAGGGAGAAGGGGACGTGTCGTGCGAGGGAGGCAGAGGTCAGCCTGGAGGCCTCGACGGCTCCACTAGCAGGCGTGGCAGACTCCACCGGCCACCGGGGCTCGTGGGAACGGAGCCGCCATGCAGGGACACTGCCGCCTCAGCTGCGGGAGGAAGTGACCAGCCTCGCAAGGGGGACAGAGCTCTGGCTGGAGACAGGAGTCCTGGGTGGCTTCACAGTGACTCATGGCGGGACTCTGGGCCATGCTTGGCACATGCGAGGAACAGCCCGGAGCCAGCGTGGCCGGAGCAGAGCGTGTGTGGGGGGCAGGTCACGCAGGGCCTGTGGCCCCCGCAGGACTCCGGCTTGTATCCTGAAGGTTCCTCATTTGAGCAGAGCCTCGATACGCTCTGCTTTGAGCACTAAATGGATAACCGTCACTGCTCGGTGAGGAGAACAGATTCGGGGGCAGGGTCTGTGCCCGGCGCGGCCAGGCAGCACGCGTGGAACACGAGAGACCCGCGCTGGAAGGTCCCCACCCTCGCGGCACTGGCCGCGTGTGGGAGAGAAGACAAGGCAGCGTGGGCAGCAGTTGGGGGCCGGGGCTTTCAAGGCAGAGGGACCTGGGCTCGAGGTTCCCACCACCGCTTCCCAGCCTAGAAAGTTCTGTAAGTTCTCAGTGACCTCAACAGTCACGTAGTAATGGCAGTGCTCACCTGGGGGGGACAGGGTGGGGCGCCCAGCACACGTGCACTCTGCCCCTGCCCGCCGTGCCTGGCACAGACAGGCACTGAAGAAAAACCAAACAGTAGCTGCGGCTGTTGTTTAGATCACAATGCAAGTGGCGTGCGGCGGCTCGCAGGGGTGCAGGTGGGGCGCTGGCGGTGGTGCCGGGAGACAGGCTAACCCGGAACCGGGAGCTGGAGGAGGCCGTGGGCTGGGGGAGACGGGAAGGGAGGCAGGAGGAAGCGCAGTGTGTTCTTCACAAAGACAGGAGGCTGAGGTCAGCTGGAACCTCAGACAGAAGCCCCAGGAGCTGGGGGGCGGGGAGGACATGGCAGGTGCTGGACTGGGCTGGTGGGAAGGCCAGATCCCGAAAAGCGTGGATGTGAATTGTCTAACTGGAGGTGACAGGGAGCGGGGAGGGACTGTGGGCGGGAAGAGCGGGACAGACCCACAACCCACAGCCTGGCTCAGGCCTCGGCAGGTGTCCTGGCACCCGGGAGGGCAGGACTGCCGTGCCAGGAGGTAGGCCTGTTTTTCCTGAAACCTGATCTTTCGGGCAGCTGTCCCCCTCAGCCTGGAGGACCTGGCACATTCCTCCCAGGGCATGGTTCTCACCAGCCTCCTGCCAGGCTGGCCCTGGGAGAGGACAGGAGAGGGGTTGGGGACGGGGGCGGAAACGGCAAGGCCTTCACCAGTGTTCCAGGAGAGCCCTTGAGGGGAAAGAACAGGGTACTGCCTGCAGGGGGGCAGCCCCTGACTTCTCTCTTCTCCCCCAGGGTGTGGCCGAGAGGACAGAGCCTAGGTCCCCGCATTCGGGTCTGTGTAGCCCCTTCAGGCTCTAGGCCAGTGATTCCCAGCCCCTAAGTGTCCCTGGAGGTGGCAAGGAGGTTAGGGAGCTATTTTAATGTTTATTAAAAAATCTCATAGAAAATGTCTTTTCTGCAATAGGACCAACTCCTACTCATCCGTCAGACATCAACTTCAACGTCAGCCCTTTGGGAAGCTCTGCTTGACTCTTGCAGAGGTCAGGTTCCCAGCAGGAACAGAGCGTTGGTTAAGCAAGGTCGTTGAGGAGGCTTTAGGGACTCTTGACACCGCCATGGGCGGAATTAATGGCACAGCAACCACAGCTTGAGTCCACATCCACCTTCTGCCTAGAGGGGCAAGGGAAGGCGGAAGTTACCAGAAACCCATGAGCCCTATGGTGGTGCGCAGGGGCTGCCTCGTGGCCCTGCAGCCTTCAGTGCGGGGTCACAGCCCGGCAGACCCGGACCAGGGAGGGAGCTGACTCAGCCTCCTCCTGCCAGGGAATCCTGCTGGCAGACACCCGCCTGGAAGCCAGAGGGCAGAGGCAGGCCTGGGGCGCAGAGCAGGGCGGAGGCGGGGGCAGGGTGCATGTGGCGGGAAGGAGGGAGAACATCCAGCCCCCTCCCGAGGCTGCGCTGGGGGCCTCCCGGTGCGCCCGGCCAACTCTGCGCTTGCCTAGAACCTGCCGCTGCCATGCCGGACTGTGAATGGCTGTTTCTGGTCTGTTTCTCCCATAAGACTCAAATCTCCTCGTGGGCCGAGGCTGTGGTTTGTTCACAGCTGCTGAATAAACTCCACTGGGGAAAACGAACACCGAAGCCACTCAGATGAACGGCGACACCGTATTTGTTTGCTTGGGCTGGTGTTAAATCATCTCCACGTGGAAGCAGCTGGTATCTCCTGCAGTCGGCAGCTCCAATTACCAGTTCTGTAGGCCTGACTGGTAAAACACGAGTCAACGAAGTTAATTAGCAGTTTAATGAATTCAGTTTGTTCAGTAGATAAAAATCCTCGACACAATTCACGGGGTGAGAGTGGGAACAGTAGAAGGAGTCCTCCGTGCTGGAACTCTCCGAAAACACCCTCTCGGGGGTGCAGGGTGGGCCGTCCTGAGAGTGCCCGCGTTTCCTGCGTGACTCAGAGCAGGCCGGTGCACGGTCCTCCTGGCCCGCCCAGCCCTCAGTTATTTGTGGAACGGCCCCACGGGCCTGCCGACCTCTCGCCACCTCTGCTGCGCCACAAAGCCCAAGCCACCAGTGGACACCTCCAGCGCGGACTCTGCCCAAGACGGGCGACAAGCCTCACCACCGTCTGTTCCCGACCACCTCTGCCTCCTTTTTGTCTGCCCAGCAAACTGTTTCCGGCCGTGCTTCTGCTCACAGGCTCCCAGCACCTTCCAGCCTCACAGAGGCCGTGGCCCGGCTCCGTGCCAGGCTGCGCAGCCCCGCAGTGCACTCAGGCTCTCAGCCACGCCTGTTTCTCTCCCACTTGCTCCCGTCTGGTACTTAGGGTCTCAGCTTAAATGTCGTTTACTCCGAGGAGCCTTCCCAGAGCCCCGGCGATGTTCTCACGGTGGTCTTGTGTTGTATCGCAGCACTCTTTGCGACTGGGAACAACCCGCCACCACGCGTGTGATGAAACAGGGCCCATCCGTGCGCCCCACTGGGAGCTTTGTGAGAGCAGGTCCTCCGACCGCCTTCCCTGGTGGCCTGTATGGCTCCCTTCATACGTATTTGCTGAGTGAAAAACAAAGTAAAAGGTCGTTCCTGGAATGCTGACAAGCTTATTGGGGAGGCAAAGGCTGACACACAAAACTATTCAGAACAACACAGGGTGGTTTGTGGACAGCTGTCTCCGGATACCGTGGGCCTCTTCTTGGAACTTTAGGAAATCAGAGAAAGGAGGAGAGGGCATTAACAATCTAACACAGATCTGCTCGGGGCCCTCCTCCCTGGGGGAACAGTAGGGTCAGGAAAGGTCACCTTTGTCATGTACCTACAACAGGCCAGAAACCTAAGGTACAATATGTTATTTCATCTTCATGGTTATTGTAGTTTTACACAGGAGGAATCTAGGGCCCAGAGAAGTAAAGTGGGTCATCCAAGGTCACACAGCAAGTCAGTGGCATAGCCAAGGGTCCACCCAGGCAGGTCAGATGTCCAGCTCGCATTCCCATCACCAAGCACAGGAGAGGAAGGGAGTGGAAAGACGCCACTCCCAGGCCAAGTGGGCAGTGGTTTCAATGGGGCTCGGGGCGGAAAAGCATCCTATCTCTGGTAACGCCGAGAGCCAGCCTTGTTCCGATACTGAACTCAGGTCTGAGGTGCAATGTAGGTATATGTTATGTGGGTTCTGGGGGTCCAGCAGCAAGCAGGGCAGTTGGGCCCACTCCAGAGCAGCTGCAAGCCCTTGGAGACGGCCCAAACTGGACAAGCTCTGGAATGAGAGTCTGGGCGCTGCTCCCAGGTCTGACTTTGGAAGGAGGCAGCAGGGCTGTGGTTGACAGCTCGTCCTTCCCGGATGAGGACGCCCTGCGGCCCGTTACGAAGGACCCAGCGCAGGTGAGGAGAGCACGGGGTGGGGTGCGGGCTCTGTCTTGGTGAGACGGGGAGGAGAGGAAGGGCCGCTCCTGCCAAGCTGACCTCGGCTGAGGAATGTGATCGGCCTGTCATGGTTCTGAGCCCTGATTTGGGAAGAACAAAGAAGCCAGGCCCCTCTGCCTCCTCTAGCCCAGGAATGCAGCTGGGGGCCAGGCCGTGACCAATTGGGAATGCAGGTTGGGGGCGCAGCGAATGCGGTTTGTAGGGCAAGGCTTTCATGCATTGATGGGCGCGGAGCTCACAAAGCCAGGCTGACATGCCCCGCACTTCCAACTTTGATATCCCGGCCCCACCCTGGGGGAGCCGCGCATCCCCAAGCTGTCTGGCCCTGAGGGCCCTGCTGTGGCCCTTGAGGTGGTGGTGGGGGGGAGCTCGAGCCCATACTCCCCTAACCTCACAAGGTTCCTAGGTGCCAGCGTCTCCTTGTCCAGCTCTCTGCGTCTCGGGAAGTCGAGGAACAGGCAGGAGGAAGGAGGAGGGCTGCTGCTGCTCCTCCCTGCTTTTTAGGGCTGGGGAGAGATGGATGGACGGACAGACAGCTGTGCCATGGGAGAGGCAGCCAGGCTGCAGGCAGCCACTGCTCTGAGCAGGTCACAGAAACTTCTTGGGGCCACCCCCTCCAGGGAGACGAATAATGTCGGGAATCGGGCCTCTGACCCTGGCTTGGACACCTGAATGCTCTCTGCATTCCAGAGCTCCTGACTCCCCTGCCCAGCCCCACCCTCTCTTCCCACTGGCCGGTTCGCTCAGTGTGGGGTCCCCCAGGCCTGCCCTCGGCTGCCTTCCCAATTATCCACCTCCCCCTCGGTCCTGCTCCTCCTGGGTGTTACTAATGACAGTGCTTTACAGTCTACAGAGAACAGTTATACACATCAACTCATTGGATCCTTGCAGCGGCTGTGTGCAGGAAGGGAAGAGGGGGTGTGGGCGGCACACTCGCGTGGGCGCTGGCAGGAGTGGGCGTGGGGAGAACGTCAGTGATCCAGGGGCTGGAGCCGTCCGTGGCGTGGGGGCCAGGAGCTTGGAGGGTGCTTTGCTCATTTTCCATCCTTGGAGTCCCAGGCACACGTGGTGCCTGGGAAATCAGAGACATCTCGCAGACGCTTGCCGGCGGCGTGACTGTGCCCTGTGTCTGCCCGCTTTATGCCCCGCCCTTAGGCAAGTTCGTTCTCGAGAAAAGACCCGAAAACCACACCGAAATATAAATGAACAGGAACAGCTTTCAAACGACTCCTCCCAAAGAAGTCAGTTCTTGTGTTATAGATGCAACCCCAGGGAGCAGATGCTGGAGAATCTCTGCCGTTGGAAGAGCCAAGACAGCAGGAGAGGAAAGAGCTTCCCAGAGAGGTCCCTGGTCCCGACCAGGATTCACAGGGAGGGGATCATGATGTGTAGAAAGCCCTGGGGTCACCCTCTGGTCTGGTCTCCTTCCCAGAGTCTTAGAACGTTAGCCACAGAGGCACCTTAGAAATGATCTAGAGCGTTGATTCAAAAAAGAGATTCTCCTTTGTCTCTGCAGCTTTTTGTACGTGCTTCATTCTCTCTGGCCCTCTGGCCCTTTGTTATCCCTGCTTCCTAACCAGAAAGAGAACAGGGCCTCTCTCTCCTGGATCCAGCAGGACAGTCCCTAGGAAAGGATTCTGTGCTGGCCCAGCCTGAGGGGCGCCCACCACCCCAGGACCAATCATGGTAGCCCTGGAAACAGGATGACCCAGTGGACATTTGAACCACAGGTAAAAGGATCCTGAAGGAGGGAAGAGTTCCCCGAGAGAAGGGAATATCGCAGGCCCTGCAAGTTCATTCAGCATTGTTTGTAATCAGGAAATTCTAGCCTGCAATCCTGGCACTTCTGGAAGGCCAAGGCTAAGGATTGCTGAGTCCAGGAGTTCGACACTAGCCCGAGCAACATAGCGAGGCCCCATCTCTATAAAAACTAGAAAAATTATTAAATAGCCAGGCGCGGTGGTCGCACACACCTGCAGTTCCAGCTACTCCACAGGCCGAGGCAGGAGGATCGCGTGAGCCCAGGAGTTGGAAGTTGCAGTGAGCTAGGCTGAGGTCACTGCACTCTAGCCCAGGCAACAGAGTAAGACCTTGTCTCAAAAAGAAAAAAAAGAGAAATTTTAGAAACAACCCATAGGTGTTTATCAATAGGGAGACAGGTGAGCAAGTTAGGGTACCTCTTAGGGAATCCTATTCAGCTCAATCAAAAGAAGTTAATTCTTTCTGTCTCTTGCTGATGCCATGTACTTGTCTCATCTCTCTCCTCTCGGCAAGCAAAGGCAGGCCAGAGGACCCAGACATGTGACGTCCGAGGCCAGGACTGGGTTAAGCCAGAGCCTCTGCTGCAAAGGGAGCGGCCTGGCCTCTCCTGGCGGTAACGAGGTGTGAAGAGGCTCAGGTCTGGAGCCAGTTAGAGTCCAGCTGAAATGTCAAGCAGCTTCCTAACCGAACGCCCCTTCCCTCATCCCGGTCCTGGAGTCTCGGAGGAAGAAAGAGCAACTCCACCTTTGGAGCTCCTGCCTCTTGGAGGCCACAGCCATTGACTCTGTGGGGACCCTGGGTCACGGGGGCAGCGCTGGCAGCTCAGCCAGGCCTCTCCCTCATTCTCGGGTTCCAGTTATAGACCCTCGGCAGCCTGATGGCCATGCTCACTCCTGGCTGCACAGCCACCGCCAGCACCCCGGGGCGAGGCGCAGAGAGCTTGGAGCTCTGGTGGAGTCATTATGGCAGTAGAAGCCACCAGCACCAATCCCAGGTGCCCGAGATGCCTCGCCCGGCCGTGCTTCCACGGCTCAGGGTACTCAGATTGGCAGAGCCCATCCAGCCTCATAGGGTTTTGATTCTGCTACCTTCTCCACGATTCCACTTTTTCCGGGTACTCTCTGGGTCTCCTTGTCATAAGTTCCCTCCTGATTAGTCCCCGGGCTCCCGGCTCCCTGTCCAGTCTCCCTCGCTCCGAAATCTGAAGTGGAGGAAACTCCACTCCCAGCATGTTCTGGCTCTGTGACCTTATAGCACTTATGGCAAGTTTATTTTTTAATTTTATGTTTAATAAATAACAATTGTATATATTCATTAATAATCCTTTATGGTGTCAGTTTCTCGTAAGATGGGGTTAGAGTGAGGGTGGCTGACACAGCGCAGGAAAAGCTCCGCCCGTCCGGCCGCCAAGTGCCAGGTTCCTTCCCCGGCCCCCTCCCCACCTGGGATCCAACCGATGAAGGGCAAGGGAGGGCCTGGGGAGAGGAGCCCCTCGGGGGGGCTGAAACCGGGAGGAGGCATGGTTTTCAGAAGAGGAGTGGGCGGGAGGCTGGGGCAAGCGCCCTCCTGCAGATGTGTGTGATCTACGCTGCCTGCCGGGTGGTGGGACACGAGGTCACAAGGGGAACAGGCGCGTGCGAGTTCCCTAAGACGTGAGCAAGGCGAGCGTTCGTCAAACCTGTCTCAAAAAAAAAAAAAAAAAAAGTGATAAACTACAGAGGAGGAACGGGTGGGGGAAAGAAAAGAAGACAGGGAAGAACTTAGAAGAGTCCAGCAGATTCTGCTGTACGTTAGGCAAATTATTTAAATTACTTAATGTCTCTGATTTACTTCTGCAAAAATTGGGATAATGATATATAACTCACAGAGTTCTTTTTGTCTCTGATATGCGGTAACCATGTATCACTATTGGTTATTGGAACCACAGACCAATCTATTGAAGGATCTACTTTCCTCATTTCCACCGGCCCCGTTAAACGGTCAGGAGATTCAGCGAAGTGACTAAGTTAAACCTCAAATTCATGCGGAACTAGCAGGGTGCTCAGTGATGCTGTTCATATGTATGGGGAGTTTACTCGATGCAGGTCTCTGTGCTAAATGTGTGGGATTATACTCTGTCAGACCCGGCACACTGTTCTTACCAGGACAGCTCCGTGTACTGGGGAAAGCAACAAGCAAAGCCAACCAGCACGATGCATGTGAGTAATCACGTCTGGGCAGGGTGTAAAAGTCCACAACAGAGGCACACTTTCTCTCTTATACTATGCAAAGCATTTATTATTTATATCTCGTCCACTTTCAAAAAAGAATACTGTTGGCGTAGCAAGAGTAACCCAGGATTTAGAGACAGAAAATCTGGCTTCAGATCCCTTCTTCATCTATTGGGCAAGTAATTTCTTGAAACTCTGTTTCCTTACTGGTAAATTGAAGTTGAAAAAAAGAATATTGACTTTCTTATATTGTTATAATGAAACTTAACTCACTTTACACACACACACATAAAATTTACCATATAAAGAGTAGCTTTACATATTGAAATATATATACATATAATATGTATAACTACTATATAAAAGAGTAGTTTTAGATGTATTTTATATATAAAACTACTCTTTTTATGGTAAATTACTATAGTCAAAAAATAATTCCAGACTCGGTAAGGACAGACTTTTATTCAAAGAGGATCGTTGCCCGGTTGGGAGAGGAGAAGCAACTATTGCAACAGGGAGAAGGCTCTGACCGTAGCATCTCAAGAGTTAGCAACAAGGGCTTTCCTTTACCAAGAGGACACAAGGCAAAAAGAAGCAGGTGTTGGGGGAGCAAGTGGATGGAAGGGTGGCGGCGTCAGACAGCAGGTCGGAGACTGTCTCACCCAGGGGACGGCGTGTTCTCAGGAAGGGCTCAGGCTGACGGCGGCCAAGTTCAGGGGCCTTAAAAAAGAAACTCTTAACCAAAGTTTGGTTAGCAAGTGTTTTATCCCAATCGACTGGTGACAAGAAGCTCAGCTAATCATTCATGAGTCGAAGCATTATGTAAAGGCAAAGCAGAGGGCTTTGGAGGGTCCACGACTGGCCTTGTCGTAGGTGAACGAGGACATCCGTGAGTCTTATTTAAATCATTTGGGGAAGAGTGTTTCTTGCACTAAGTAACTTATTTTACGTATTTTGGAGGTTTAATTTGCAATATAAAATTAATCCACACCCCCCCAACTATTTACTATGAAATATTTGGCCCCATTCTGAGTGGATTGACTTTAAATGCCCATTCTCCAAGATCGATCACCCTCCAATAGTGAGAACCTTTCTGTGTCCTGAAGAGTCTGAGACTCGTGCCTGATATAGCTTGACATTAGCATGGAAGTCCTTTGAAGTCTCACATTTATCTTAAAATTTCATGAGAATACACTCTATAACATGCCTCTGATAAGTTATGTATCTGTTAAGTTACTCACGCTTTTCCCTACAAGTTTTTAGTAAAAAGGATCCTCTTAGAAAATGAGCCATTTTTACATACCTGGGTGGCACGTTGCATGTTCCCTCAGGATCTATGAGCTCCATTTGGAAATCTGGGCCATAAAGATGATGAAAATTATTTGGACCCTAACAGGGTCTAGAGGGGAATGTTGCCAGTCAACTCCCGTACACATCCATAGAAAAATCTGAAAAATGCTCTCTTAGAATATCTAGCTTAGAGCAATGCTCTGATGACTCTACAAGGAAAATTAATTGTAAACGTACTCTTCCATTGCTAGATTAATTAATAGCTTTAAGTCTTTCTGAGCATGGTTAGATACCAGGACCCAAGCTCTCTGAGTACACTTCTGTAGGGCCACATCAAACAGAAGATGTGGCCCATCTTCCTTTAAAGAATTCCTCCTTTGGTAATGAAAATCATAGTTCCTTTTACTGTGCTCTTACTATGTATCAGAAACAGGTCCAGCATTTTTGCATACATTATCTCTAACCCTCACAACAGCCTGCAACGTAGGTGCTATTATCTTCTTTTTACAAAAGAGAGAACAGAAAGTGTAAATGATTTTGCCGCAGCCAGAAGGTGGTGGGACCACCAAAAAGCTCATACCCTTTCCATTGAACTAGACTAGCCTAGAGTTCATGCCTGGATGAGGTTTACAACACGAGTGACTAGATGCCCCTCGGCCCATCTTCCTCACATACCAGTGGTCCCAGCCAGGCTTTGGGGAGCAACTAGGCAGCGGGTAGGTCAAGGTTCAGTTCCCACATGAGTGCCTGGGGCTGGGAAACTCTCCGTTAACTGAAGAAAGACCCTATGACTTGTAAGCTTTCATCTTGATCAACTTTTGGGGGGCAGCATTTGATGATATAGAGTATCATATCCATTAAAGAAATAAAATGAAGTAAATCGTGCTTAGTAAAATTGTGCACACTTTCTTTTGACACACTGCAGAGTCGTGTTTTCCTAGGCTGGTATTTTCACATGGGAGCAATTGGGGTTTTTAATCACAGCCACTCTGCTGTTGACTCCTGACTCCCTCTCTGTGGTTGTGAAGGAACCTGCCCAAGTAATATGAGACTGTTGGAGGTTTTTCCTGGCCTTCCATTGGCCTTGACTCAGTGGACAGAAAGTGGACCATATGAAAAGAGTATAGATCCTTAGTTGCTGATGTTCATGTAAAACCTGCATTTTGATACCACCAGGAAAATCAAAGTCCTCAGGGACTCTTTCCTAACAGAGGTGTCATTATAAACACTAAAAAATCTTTTTGTCATAAATGTATTATAAAAATGACAATTTAGGACATTCTAAACCACAATGACATTCTGGTAACTTTTCTTTTTCCTCATGTGCTCTGCCCTTGCTCTTTTAAATTTAAAAAACAGCATACCCTAATAACCTGCTCTAGGGTTATCTATAGATGGACACTCTTACTTTAGAATATACAAAAAAAAAATCAATTTCTTAGGAAAAATTCTGTCTTTACCTGTGGGTACCCACCCAGGCTTCTCTGTGCTGAGGTGGCATGACCCTGCACACAAGTGAGAAGTCCTGCTTAGACACCTTAAAAACAATATCGAAATTACCACCTGTTTAACTGGTTTCCAAACATAAGGATCTATTCTCTTTTATCAACAAAGGACATCAGTATTCCAGAATCTTTTTATAGAGACCTGTAATACTGATCTGTCTGCCATCCAGCACCTATCAAAAATGACATTTATGAAAAATTATCTGAAGAAAGTGGAATTTATCCAAAAATTTAAATCTTTTCATAGCAGGACTCCCAGTTCTGGTCGAAGCTGCATCCACCACTGCAATCTGAGACATGTCAAAGAAAATTTGGCACACTGGTGGGCCAAGTACTCTAGATGTCTATTTGCATGAAGGACCAAGTTTCCTCCCAGGAAATAATCCCAAGAGAAGAGGGGGAGACAAGTTTGATCCAGTAACAAAGCCTGGTGTTGAAGGGGAGGAGAGGGTGTTTCTGAGTGTAGCCTGTTGGAGGGAAGAAAAGTCTGTGTACAGCATCCTTTGAATCTGTCCCCTGCCTTGGCTGGGACTAAAGAAGGAAGAGTGGAGTTTCCCGTAGAAATCAAGAGCAGTTTTCACTAAAATCTGGATCACTATCAGGACATGGGACTGCCTTGCTTTGGTGAACCTCTAACAGAACACAACGTAAGCGGAGAGGAAGGCGTTTTCTCTTTCGCAGTTGAGAACACAGTGTGAGGTGCTGAGGGCTTCTGAGCGCTCCATCTCACTCTGAACTCTGAGGGAAAGGGTGTCAGCGACGCTGAAGAGACCTGCGGCCGCCCTGGCCTGTAGTCACTGCCAAGCAGAAAAGGCGGCTGACCTGGCAGTTGGTGTGAGCTGTTCCCAGCAGAAGTGGAATGCCCCAAGAGAGCTGACTGGACTGGTTTGTGAGTGCAGGTACCCTGTAGTGTCCTAGGTACAATTATGGGAGACTTTGCAGAGAACTAGTAGTCCTGCATCAGCAGGTCCGGGCAAGAGCCAGGAGAGTGTGGACTGTTCCCCAGACCAATGTGGCCAGAGCAGGCTGGCGTAGCAGATGCTGTCAGCATCCTGCCAGTACCTCCCTTGCCTGTACCATTCCTGGGCTTGCTGAGTGACATCTCAACTGCCAGCACCTGTATCTCATTGCCTGAGGACTACCTCTGCCTGCTGGGGCCTGCTCTGCCCACATACGTGGCAGGCTAGAAGTGCCAGGGAATTAACGCTTCCCAGAAGCAGCCCTCAACCAATGACTGATGGGAGTTGGTGTATAAATACCCCAGCTCCCTCCCCGCCTCAGGTGGGATGCCTCTGAGAGGGTGTTCACACTCCCAGAATTCCCCAGTGGGGGTGATCTACAACTTCCCTTAGTAGTAACTAGCTTAGTAACCTTTTTGGAGCACCTTTTTGGGAGCTTCTCTTCCTTTTTTGTCTCCCTTGCCCACTCTGCTACCAGTGTTTACTGGAACAAATCAAACGGCTTGCATGTGAATCCCTTTCCCAAGGTCTGCTTCCGGGGGACCCAAACTGAGACAGGTGGGTTTGCTTTGATCAGACTAAAGCAACACAAGACCACTCTTGGGCATTTTACCTTGTTCCCTCATCAACCTGTTTCTAGGGTTAATGCCTTTAGTTTGTTTAACCAACCCTAGAATCAGCCACAGGCTTCTCACTGCCGTAGGCAGGCAGCTAAGGACGTTGTCTGTCCTGTTACTCAGTACTTCCTACGTGAAGTTCATTGTGAGAAATTTTTTCTAAAATGTACAGCTGGAAAAAATTTTGCTTAGCCCGAGAAGCTGGTATAGTTCCCCCATTCTGTAAAGAGAATCAGATACCAGATGCCTGTCTCTCTGTCTGTCTCTTTCTCTCTCTCTCTCTTTCCTTCCCAGATTTGCCTTCAGGGAAGCTCAGAAGCCAATTTGGGGTCCAATAACAGTACATCAATAGAGAACTTTATCCTCTGCATATGTGTACTTCTCTTCTCTAGTCTTAATTTTGTTGGGACTCAGAAAACAATGCCCCAAAATGAAGGCCTCGGAAGCGGCCTGAGAAGCCAAAGTTTTTCTCTGAGCTTCTCCTGCCCCTGTGCCTCAATTCCATCCTCCCCTGAGGCTGGCCATAGAAACTGGACCCCCTCTACCCCAAGGTGGGTCGAGAAACCAGAACCCCTTTGCCTCAAAGCCAGCCAGAAAACCTAAAGATGCTACTCTAACTTTCCCTCCACTTTCTTTGTAAAAATTGGCCATAAAGAAATTATCTGACCTACCTTGTTTGACGGTAGGTCATGAGATTCCTATTCTAGAAAGGGTCCTGTCCCACCCAGAGGGAAGGATGCTGCTCAGAGAGGCCAAGAAGAATCCAGACAGACAGGCCTTGCCGGGTGTCCACACTCAGCCCATTAGCATTAGACGGTGCCCTCTTGTCCAGCACGGCCGCCAGTGCTGTGCTGACCCTGAGCATAGCAACGGACGGTCTCCCCGTATCTCAGGGTCTTCATTCTGAAGGCCCCGTGTCACGTAAAACTTGATCAAATACATTTCTGTGCCTTTTCTCCTACTAATCTGCCTCCTGACAGTGATTTTCAGCTAAACGTCAGAGTGTGAGGAGGCAGCTTTCCCTCGGCCCCAACAATTTCATTTCATGTGTGTTTTTCTGTTTGTCCCTCTTTCTCGTGTGCATCTCTGTAAGCTGTCTCACATCTTCTGTGGAAGTCGTGGGCATACGAATAAGGTTTTAATAAGCGTCCATTTAATGACTCGCTGGATGCCGACCGAGCGGCAGCGTTGTGCAACCAGAGGCGTGCGAGTCTCCCCCCAGAGCATCTGCTCGTCCTGCGGGGCGGTGCCTTCCGAGCTGAGCTCTGCAATTGCTTCCCGAAATGAAATCTTACTTGGAAGATATAGCAAGTAAATAGAAAAGGAGCTGCTCTGGCTGAAATGTGTGGGTGAGGGGACAGGGGCCCCTTCTCTGGCTGATCTGAAGGTATGAGTCGTCTCAATTGATCGTTCACGGTCAGCTACAGCTCCCTGTTCTACTCCGTCCCCCATTCTCACGACTGCACTTGACTAGTCTTTTTAAAAAAATTCAGAAAAAGAAAAAAGGGGACCCCCTCACTCAACTTGGGCATCCCCTTCCCCCTCTCCTTGGCCCCCAGGAACCAGCTCTGTGGAGCACAGG
Organism: Indri indri; assembly: GCA_004363605.1. Lineage (NCBI taxonomy): Eukaryota > Metazoa > Chordata > Mammalia > Primates > Indriidae > Indri > Indri indri. The sequence goes on along the minus strand of RJWJ010001887.1, from coordinate 94,060 downwards.
TTGACCAACAGCATTAGGGACAGCCACCAGGGTGGGCCTTAGCGACCAGGGCACTGCCGGCACAGCAGCTGCACAGGGAACGGTTCTGCCACCACCCAGGAAAGAGGACCGCTCACTGCTGCAGCCTGTCTGCCCTCCCTGAGTTTGCCTATCCCAGGCGCCAACCTGCAGGTCAGGAAGCAGCCTCAGGGCAGGCTCCTCCAAGCCAGCTTTTTGTCACTCGGTATCTGTCTGGGCCTCTTCTGGCTCACTTGACACTTCCCCAAGTCCCCCTCCAAGCCGTCGTAAGGACGGGCAGGTGCAGGTTGGGACAGAGGGGAAGGGCTCAGGGGCTGGGCGGTGGGGCTGAGTGTGTAAGGAGACACAGACCTCTGGCTCTGCCTCTTTTCTGGAAGCTCCCAGCCCCAAGCTTAGACACCAGCCCATACTGTTTGTCTAATAAGGGGCCCTTTTCGACCTAGCTAGTTAAAAGTCCTGGCCCTTCGCCTCATTACTGCCAAGCCCAGAACTAAAGAAGTGAAAGCCGGCAGCCTCGGTCTGCCTTCAACTTGGCAACTGTCCCTCGGGTCTGTGTCTCAAAGTCCCAGCCTCTCAATAGGACTGTGTTTTCGATCCTGGCCAAACAAAGCCCAGCGCTCTCCCTCCTGGGCCCGAGCGCCCCATTCTCATCTTTCTATGGAGGATTAAGAGCTGCTCTCTTGTTTGGGTGTCACTCTGCCTTTGAACTGCTGTGGCTTCATCTGGTTTCAGGCTCAGCTTCCTGCCAGGAAGTGGATTTACCTCTGATTTGTTGTTACTCTCTCCGCAGGAGGTGCAGATGCAGGGAGGAGTCGCTTTCTCCCCAGACACCACCTCGCTCTCCCCTCCGCCTCTCTCAAGCCCCAAAGTAGCTTCCAGCCAGCTCCTCCCCCGCTGAACTCTTCTCCCACCCAGACGGAACCAGGGACTCTGAGGGTAGGGGAGCCCCGTGCTGGCTCACTCTGGGGGGGGCTGCAGACGCCCCAAGACTGGATGTGCACCTGCCAGGGCACTGGGGGAAGGGGTCCCGCAGGGGGTGTGGGGCTGCTGAGTCTCTTGGGGAGGGGGGAGCTCTGGAGCTGTTCACACTTTCTTCCAGAAAACTCCAGAAAATGGGTGAAGATATATTTCTGCCCCAGATGCTAAGCTTAGACCTAAGCCAGATCTCTTGAGTGCAAATCTAGGGCCATTTCTACGTTGCCACTTTTTAAATATGTGCTTTTACCTTTATCTGTAACGGAACCATAGATGGAGGCCTGGGTTGCATGTGTGCGTGTGTGTGACTGACGCGGGAAGGAGGACGAGGGTCAGGTGATTTTAGGGCCATGGACATCCAGGCAGAAGAGAGAAGATTCTTCTGGAGGGGAGGCTGTGGCCCTACTCTGGGAGAGATCAAGAGAAACGTTAAAGCATAATCAGGGTTACACCCAGGGTACAGAGGGTGGCTGTGCACGGCCCACAAAATAACTGATGTTTCATTAACAATCAGGGGAGGGTGAGTCGTGGCAGTGAGAGTCCACAGCAGCCCATATTTCTGGAAATCCTGCTCAGTGGCCTGTAGGCACACAGTGGTTCCTGGATACTTTCCAGGTCTCAGGGAAGAGAAGCTAAAGAGAAGTGGTCATCTTGCCCTGGGAGAGAAACACCATCTCTGGGTCAGGACAGGTGTTTTTTCTTGTTTGTTTGTTTTGTTTTTGCTTGTTGTATGTGCCATGCTCACACACTACCAATTAGAAAATCGCACCCCCAAACTGAGAGTGAAGAGTCCAAGGTGCACGGAGATTAAACCAGACTCAGGTGTGGCAGGGAGGGAGTTGGGATGATAGAAAGAAGCTCAGAACGTTTTTAGGGGAGGAGGCTGATGGCGTCAGGTGGCTAAATGCCGGCTCAAGTGGATAGACAGAAGCAAAGAGAAAGTCCTTGGCTGGTGACGGCAGGCGCACCCTGCAGGGCCTGGCCCTCCTGGTGGGCCAGGGACCCCCAAAGGCTACTGGCCCAGGCCCTGTCAGCCATTCCCCGCACAAAGCCTGGTTGTGCTCTTGGCAGGGCTGGGCCTCCTGGCCACTGAGGTCACGGCTGGGCCGCCTGCCCTGGAGCCTCCCTTCCCAGCCAGAGGCCCCAGGTTTGTCCAAGTGCCAATACCTAATGAGGAGCTCATTTGAATCCATGCAAAGTACCAGGGAGCAAGGAGACATGCTAATTAAAGTGATTGCTGTTCTTTAATTAAGCAATAATTCCCCCAAAGAGGGCATTATCATGCAAATAAAGCCCTCTTGGGTGAGGTAGGGGCTTTGGGCAACAGCTGAGGTCTGTTAATAAGGCCCCTGAGCATTGGAGGGCAGGGATCCAGAATGCCCCATTGAGCTGGGTGATAGAGCAAGGGAAATAATCACCATGCACGAGGCTGCCTTTTGTCTCTGCAGGCTTTGGCCGCAGAGCTGTGGGAGGCAGGCACCCTGCACGGCTGCCCCGCCTCTCCTCCCTCAGCCTTCTCTCCAAGAGACATTTTCAGAGCCATGTGGGGCAGAGAGGTTTGTAGGACAACGTCTACTTTGGCCCTTCATACAATTGATGTCCCAATTATCAGAGCATCAGCACAGACAGATTGGAACAGGGCCTCCTGAATGTTCATAAACATGGAAGAGATGGCAAAAGGCTGAGCTCCAATGGGCCCCTGTAATATCACGGAAAGAGCGCTGAAATTAGTCATCCACCCAGGTGACGTGGCAGGACCCTGTGTCCTCGTTACTACAACGGGCTGCTGCTCCCTGGCACAGCCACCATGTGAGTGATGTCTGTGACTGTGTCAGCCCTTAAACCAGTGGTTCTCAACCTGGGGTGATTTTGCCCCCAAAGAAGGGCTGACAGATAAAATATATTTGCTAAATCTCACAACCTTATCCCAGGGGACATTAGCAATTTCTAGAGATATTTTGTCACAGTCGGGGGAGCGGGTGCTACTGGCATCCAGTGGGTAGAGTTCAGGGACGCTGCTGACACCCTGTGGGGCACGGGACAGCCCCTCACAGCACAGAGTCGTCTGGCCCAAGATGCCAATACCGCAGGGTTGAAAACTCTGACTCAACATTGCACAACAGACCTGAGTTAACCAGTCATGAGTCCAAAGAGCTTCAGACAAAGCCAGCCCGATGTGATAGGAGGGACACAGGCAATGGGAAGAGAGGCCTGGCAGAGGCACCAGGGCCCGGCCTGCGGACACAGCGAGGCAGTTGAGAGCAGGTGTCAGTGGCTCTAGGACTGTGAAGCTGAGAGTCTAAGAGGAAACTGTACCTGCCTTACCTTCCCCAGTGACGTATCCACGTAGCTAACTCTTACATTGAGCACACTCTTCTCATTGTTCCAACAGCCTAGGAGGAAGGTGCTATTATTATCCTCATTTTGCAGATAAGGAAATGGAGACACAGGAAAGTTAAAAAATTTGCCCACGGCCACACACCTAGCAGGAGCCAGGATTTCAACCGAGGCAGTATCTGCAGGTGGTCTAGCTGGGAACCAAGTTTGGGAAACTGTGACTTTCTCAGTGGTCACATCTTGATGTGCAGTTGTCTTGCAGCGTGGGAGCCAGGCCCTCAGCAAAGTGCCGCCCGTGTCTGCCTCACTGCTGCGTGAGCCACACCTGCACTTTGGACACCTGTCACTTAGCTTCGGGTCGCTGGACAGAGAGCTAAAGGGCAAAGCAACACGTCAGAAAGGGAGTCACCAAGCCTGGTTTTGCCGTTCGGAGCTGATCTCATTTGCTGAGTGTTGGCTCATCCTCCCCACTGCCTTGGCAGTTTTTTAATTTCTGGAGCCAAGGTGGGGAGTGTTTGGTTCTTCTAGAACTGCCTTCGTAATGGCACATGTCTCAGGTGAGGCTGGTGCACTGCTCACGGGGTGGCAAAGGCAGAAAGTCGACAAACCAGGCAGGAGGAAAACCAAGCCTCTTGCTCCCAGAAATCCTGGACCCCTTTCAATGTTTTGCTCACTCGCTGCAAAATAAATGTTTTGTGTTACAAGGAGACGGAGATAGTATCTCATCAGCCCTACTAGTTTAGCACCGCCTCTGCCAACCTCTCACTCTACATTTGGCGGGGGAAGGAGTGTGGAGAAAAACAGGACCAGGTTCTGTTTGCGAAACATTTTCATCAGTCAAAAAACTGCTGGGGTTGTGGCTATTACATAAACCCTGACTCATGAAGACATATACCTTGCTCTGCCTTGCTGATTGGTGGGGTAACAGACAGAGTTACATTACTTTGGAAGTGACAGCTCTAACATTCTGCAGACTTCTCAGAACTGCTCTGGCTTTTTCTGAACAAAGAACAATCCACAAAAACGCCCATAGTTTGCAGCGCATAGGAGTCTGTTTACAGGATCACAGACTCAGGCCCTCTCGAAGGCACTGGGTGAGATCATCCATTTAATCGCCTTCCCCTGCAGGTGGGGCTGGGGGGCCCGAAGGTCTCCTGCCAGAGGGTTAGTGGGAGTGTGGCCCAAGTCTCAGGCTCTTACAACGAGTTCCCTAAGGGCCAGCCCGTGTTTTCCACTGCAGAATTTATAAGAGGGATTGAAATGAGAGCATAGTGTTGCTTTGCCAGGAACAAAGATTGTCAGTGTGTTTCGGTCACTAACCTAAGACACCATAACACGAGCGAGGCTCCCCTCTCCCCAGCTCCAGCCAGTCCTGAAGTAAAACAGTTCATCTAAGAACAAAAATAGTAGTTGCGTTGCCAACACAACACTGAGCTTACTACATGCAAGACATACTCTAATCACAGCTGTGAGGAAGGTATCACTGTTCCTGTCATTTTGCAGCAAGGAATTTTCCTAGTTTCCATATTCCTAAGTCAGGTGGAGCTCCCAGCCCGTCCCTGAGCTTCCCTTTGGATCTCCAGGTTGTCCGTTGTCCTCCCCACCCTGCACGTGAACAGTGTCTTCTCTTAGCCTTGAAACAGCCTCAATCAGCTCTTTTTGTATTTCCTTTTATGCCCCAAGAACCATTTCCTTCTTGCTCTTCAAACGTATAGTCCTAGTCTATACCATAACAAATCCGTGTTTGTTTACACGGCTTTCTAGTTGTCTTGGAGATACATTCGAAAGGCTGTATGCACAGCAGTCTCAAGCGCAGGGGTGCACTGTGTCCTTCGCAGGAGCAAAGCCGGTGGAGAACAAATAGGAGCAGCCTGATAAACTGCTGTGAGACGGTGTCTTAGTCCATTCAGGCTGCTACAACCAAGTACCTTAGACTGCATTATTTACAAACAACAGATATCTATTTCTCATAGTTCTGGAGTCTGGGAAGTGCAAGATCGAGGCGCCAGCAGACTGGGGGGCTATTTAGGGCTTCCTCTTTGCTTCAGAGATGTGCCTCTCGCCGTGGCCTCACGTGGCGGCAGGGCAAGGGCAGCTAACTCGGCCTCTCTCACAAGGGCACTGAGCCCGTTCGTGAGGGTGGAGCCGGACTCTCTCTAGCCCCCAGGGAAATAACGCCTCCGAGATGGAGGTGCAGAGTCAGTGATGCAGTTTCCATTTCTCCCAGCGAATTTGTTTCCAAGAACCCCCAGAACTGGACAGACAGAAACTGGGGAACAGGCAGGTAGTAAGTAAGTTGGTCGAGGATCCGGCCAAGGGGGGACGAGGGGACGCAGAAGAGGAAAGTCGGGAAGCATGGGGCTCGCCTGTGGACATGATGTTGGGGAAGGTAACAGGAGCCTGCCTTCGGGAGGGCTCCGTTCAGAGCCATTGCCTTTTAGGGGTGGTCAGCACTGGTGTCATTTATAGGTACTTTTAACCAACCAAGAGAAGAGGAGATACGTGACGAGGTAATGTGAAAGCAAAACTAACACTGGAAGTCCCTGTGATGTCCTTGTCTCTCCACGTATGTGTACATGTGTTTATTTTGCTGACCAGCACTTGTGTGATGCTTACCATGTGCCACACTTATCTAATCCTCGCAACAGTCTTCTAGATGCATGTCATTTATGGATAAATATCAATATGCAGAGAAAATATTATCCATATTACTAACATGGAAAAGATCATACTACTCACTAATAACTCACGTGTGCTTGAACTTTCATTGCTCACGTAGCGTAACAGTTGCTCTCAACTGAAAAAATAAGAGAAAACTTTGGTCTGTAGGAAGAGAATCTACGTGAGTTTTACCACAATGATGATGATGGTGATGCTAAAAACAATAATACTAGTTAATTTTTATTATTGATTATGTTCTTGTCTTATATATAATAAATAACGAAAATTAATTATTTTACTGTTGACTATGTCTGGGCCAACTACTTCATATATATCGTTTCACTTAATCCTCACAACAGTTATAGAAAACAGGTGCTATTACTGTTTCTTAGGTGACAAAACGGATGCACAAAGCATGTTCAGTAATTTCTCTGAGATGCAAATTAGCTTTAATAGCATTCTTTGCTTTCGATATAAGAAGTTTTCACAACTGATAGGAACTGTGGTTGTCCAAGCCCAGCTGACGGGTGACAGGTGTGCACAGAGGGCCCGTGACATGCCAGGCACTGGACAGGCTCTCTACGCACCTTAAGTCCGCAAAACAACCTGGCAACTCACAGCGTGTTTACACCTGTTTTGCTGATGAGGAAACTCGCCCAAGTCCATACAGCGTTTCTGGCCAACGGGACCAAACAGAAGATCTCTGGTGCCTCCAGGGACTCGTCTAGTCAGAGCCTCCTCAGGTGTCAGATGTTCTGAGGGGACTTAAAATCAAGTCCTTCACGCAGCAGCTAAGGCATTATTTCAAAATCCTGTTGGTCCAACCTACCCTAGAGCTGCTAAAGTTGCCGGAATTTGACAATGCCAGCCCCTTAGAGACCGTCACATACTGTAGTTAGTTCATTCATCCTCCTGGAGAGGAAGAAGGGAAATCCTGCCACAGAGACCGACTGGCCCAAGTCCACACAGCAGACAGGGGATACTGAGGGCACTGGACAGGTTTCCCAGTGCTCAGCACAGTGCTTTTTCTGTGAGACCATCCAGCCTCAAATAGCGCAGTCGTCAGCTGCCTGCCCTGCACAAATATCCCCAACTCCTCGCCTCTCTCTTCCAGGCCCTTCGCTTTCTTTCCTGTCCTGGACGGGGGCTCTGTTGCATGTAGCTGCACGACAGGGAAGGCGGCGTCTGAGTCTGCTGAGTACTGGGCTTCATCACAGGCCTTCCTCTTTCCTGTAAAAGGATCTCCACATTCTTCGATAGTGCAGAGAAGATGTGGAAAGTCATTTTCTCCTGGCCTGGTGTATGCGTAAATTAATCTAGCATCACAAACCCAGTAACCGAGTTAGGTGATCTGTGTGTAATAGGTTTAGGCAGTGAGTCTCCGGAGCTTAGCCTGTTCAGCATAAAAGAGGCCATAGAAATCCCTCTCTCCGTGAAATCCTCTTGCACACAGGAAATTTACAAGACAGCAAGAATACAGTCGACCTATTGGAATTTCTTTTTGAAGAAAAAAACAGATTGCAGGGGAAAACCGTTGATTGCCAACCTTCTAGCTTTGCTAGGAGAGTTATCCTGCAGTCAGTTATTAGACGTGAAATTCTGAAGCCTTGGGGAAGGGCCAGGTCATTTAATAACATGTCAATATTAAATTACATCAGAAATAATCAGAACTTCCTGCATATTTAATGGGAACTTTGTTGTATAAATTTGGAAATCATCCAAATGGAGACAAGTGGCTTCTGTTATTGTTTAGCCCTCTGGGTCCAACTAATTTTGGGGGTTTAGTTATTGTTTTGAACTTTGGTACTTTCAGCAGAGAGTAAGAAGAAAGGCTGTAAACCAATTGACTTTTAGATGGTCAGTTTCCCTTCCCTTTTTTAGTTTTAAATTGATTAATGCTTTTTTTCTTAAGTAAATAAGATCAAATAAAATCCAAAGCCATGACCGAGAGCAAAACATGTGAAATCGCTGTTTCGTTTGCAGACCTTTAGCCTGGTGATGATTAACTCTGACCACTCTTGCCATTGCTAAATGGGACATTTTCTGACATTTGCTACGTCTATCAGACTAATTGATTCTAAGCCCACAAATATTCTAGGGTCACATAATGTTAATTTGGGTTGCTGTCAGATGCCAGACAATGAGATTTGAGTTTCTACTAGATACGGAATCTATGATTAAAGTTCCATAAACCATAAGATACAATACAAATTTAAAGATTAGTTATGATTATTGTGACACAAAGAATAAAGTTTGAAGTTCTTGTCTGCCACTGAAACCCTCCCCTGTGGTCCCTAACCTATCTTACTAACACTGTCTCCCACTGTTCCTGTGCACCGAAAGCTTTGCTCCAGTTGCGAGGGCCACTCGCCGCCCCAGCCCGCTGCCTGCATCCTGCCTTTGCACCTGGGCTCCCATTGCCCCTCCCACTCCTCTGCCCCCGAGGAGGGTCCCCACTTCTCTGCTTCCCTCTGAGTCTCCCCAGCCTCCAGACTTAGGCTAAGCTCAGTCGTCTTCCTTCACGAAGCCTGCCTTCCTCTGCTTCAGCTGGGAGTTGTTTCTGAAGCTGCCATTACTGAGACCCTACTCTGTGTCAGACACTATGCTGGAAATTTGATACGTAATCTCGTTTAAACCTCTAAAGGCAGGTATTATTTTTATATTAAATTTTTTGTTTGTTTTGGATAAGTAACTCATTTCCATGGTTCACAAATCAAAATATTATAAAAAGCTAGAATGAAAAAAGTATCAATCGTATCCCTGTTCCTGTCAATGCTATTATCTACCTTCCACCATAGGTAATCGTTTTTAGAGACATCCTTCGTATCCTTCTAATGGTTCTTTATGCAAAAGATCAACAAATACAAATATATATTCTTAGTTTCTACCTCTTAGAAAATAGAGCACAATACTATACACACTCTCCTGCATTCACACCTATCCTCTGTCTTTTTCTTTTATTTGTCATTTAACAATGTATCCTAGAGTTCTTTCCATAGCAGTGTCTGAGAGCTTCCTTTTTCTTTTTTCAGCTGCTCAGTACTCCACTGTGTGGATGTAACTCTTAATGGTGGACACTTGGATTGTTTCTAATCTGTTATAAACAATGTCGCCGTGGGCCCGGGGCACGGTGGCTCACGCCTGTAATCCTAGCACTCTGGGAGGCCGAGGCGGGAGGATCATTTGAGCTCAGGAGTTCGAGACCAGCCTGAGCAAGAGCGAGACCGCGTCTCTACTAAAAATATAAAGAAACTAGCCAGGCAACTAAAAATATATATAGAAAAAATTAGCCGGGCATGGTGGCGCATGCCTGTAGTCCCAGATACTTGGGAGGCTGAGGCAGGAGGATCGCTTGAGCTCAGGAGTTTGAGGTTGCTGTGAGCTGGGCTGATGCCACGGCACTCTAGCCGGGGCAACAGAGTGAGACTGTGTCTCAAAAAAAAAAACCAAAAAAACAGAACAAAAACAATGTTGCTGCGAATGAGCTTTTCATGCAAGTGCAAGAGTTTTCTGTAGAATAAATTTCCAAACTGGAACTGCGGGATTAAAGGGTAAAAACATGATAAAGTTTGACAAATATTGTCAAATTTTCCTCCCTGGAAGTTATACTATTTTTATTCTCATCAACAATGTATGAAAGAGCAACATATATATTGCTATCTGCTTTTTGTATTTGAGGAAACCAAGGCATGGAAAATACAAGATGATCATGTAGTTAATAATATTCAGGCTGGGACTCAAACTTGTGCTCTGCTGTATCTCACTCATTTGCTGTTTATCAAATAGTAACTTATACTATTATTTGTTTATTTATTTATTTGAGGCAGGGTCTCGTTCTGTTGTCTGGGCTACAGTGCAGTGGCATCATCATAGCTCACTGCAACCTCAGACTCCTGGGCTCAAGCGAGCCTCCTGCCTCAGCCTCCCAGGTAGCTGGGACTACAGGCACGCACCACCATGCTCGGCTTATTTTTTCTATTTTTTAGTTGTTTGGCCAATTTCTTTCTATTTTTAGTAGAGACGGGCTCTCGCTCTTGCTCAGGCTGGTCTCGAACTCCTGAGCTCAAACGATCCTCCCGCCTCGACCTCCCAGAGTGTTAGGATTACAGGCATGAGCCACTACGCCCGGCCACAATTGCTCTTTAACCTCACAGAAATCTTCTTTTCTTTAATCTGTCATTTCTTCCAGTCTATCATTCTTCTCGCATCTTTTCTGGCTCTTTGCCTAGATTCCATGATTCATGATTTAATTACTTTCTTACCAATACCATGTATTAGTTTCCTTTTTGCAAAACTCCAATTTGGATTTGTGTTATGCTTTCCCCCATACCTGAGTGGTTAAATTTTGATAGAGGAAATCACATAATCACACAAACTCCGCCACTGTAGATTCATGGTCTCCAATCTCAGCCAGGCCCTCAACATCACTCATCAATCTGTGACTGATTCTCAACTTTCATTTTTCAGCTCTTGTTTTTCCTAATGACCATTCCACACCTTCACCATCTTCTTCGCGCATCCTTTAAAAGTGAACAACCTTCCCTCGCAATTCATCAGGATAACTGGAGGCTTTAGTTACTGGGGTTTTAGAGATCCATCCTTGGCTACAACTTTCTAGTGTTCCATATTCTTCCTGAGAGACCACTTCCACTTTCCTGGTGCAAATACTACTTTATGCCGATGACTTTTAAGTTTATAGCTCCAGCGTGGAGTTATCTACCTTGTGGTGACCTGTGCTTGGAAGTTCCACCATGTCTTAGTCTGTTTCTGCTGCTGTAACAAAATACCTCAGACTGGGTAATTTATAAACAACAGAACTTTATTCCTCACAGTTCCAGAGGTTGAGAAGTCCAAGATCAAGGCACCAGCAGGTTCAGTGTCTGGTGAGGGCCAGTTCCTCATAGATGGTGCCTCTCTGTGTCCTCACACGGCAGAAGGGGTGGAAGGGGGTAGCTAGTTCCCTGAAACCCTTTTATAAGGTCACTAATCCCATTCATAAGGGCTCCATCCTCAAGATTGAGTCACTTCCTAAAGGCCCCACCTCTTAATACCATCATACTGACAATTAAGTTTTAACATATGAATTTTGGGGAAATACATTCAGACCATAGCGCACAGGCACCTCAAATTCAAAAGGTTCAAAACTGAACACATTATTGTTTTTCTAAAACCTGTATCTTTTGCAGTGCATTACTCTCTTCTCAGGTACCATGGGGTAGGGAGAGTGGCCACCTCCACCCCAGCTAGGAGGTTGGTGTTAGCCTTGAGCCCTCTGTTTTCCGTACCTTCCACATGCCATCAGTTTTCAAGTCCTGCCAAAATTTCCTCTTGTTTCTGCAATTTGTCCCCCTTTCTCTGTCCTTATTACTATTTTCATAATTCAGTCTCTCGACTGAATTAAACTGCTGGGACTGCTTCAGAAGCTCTAATTTTTTTTTTCTTGAAATAGGATTTCACTTCGTTGCCTGGGCTGGAGTGCAGTGGCATCATCATAGCTCACTGCAGCCTCCAGTTCTGGGGCTCAAGTGATCCTCTTGCCTCAGCCTCTGGAATAGCTGGGACTATAGGCATGCACTACCATGCCTAGCTAATTTTTCTCATTTTTTTTAGGTAGAGACTGGGTCTCTCTAAGTTGTCCAGGCTGGTCTTGAACTCCTGGCTTCAAGCGATCCTCCCGTCTTGGCCTCCCACAGTGCTGGGATTATAGACGTGAGCCACTGTGCCTAGCCCCAAATTTTTTGACTTTAGGCTTGGCTCTCTCAAATATATCCTTATCACTCCTGCTAGGTGATCCTTTGAAACACAGATGTGACTGTATCACATTCTCACTTAAAACCCTGCGTTGGCTCCCCATTGCCTCTAGGATAAAGTCCCAGCTTCTTGGCATGGTATACATGGCCGTCTGTGTGTGACCTGGCTTTGGTTTCTTTGTGCAGCGCCTTCACTGACCAATCCCTAGCTGGCCCTTATACTTTAGACACACAGAAAAGCTTACAGTTCCCTTGAGCTGCCTTGTTGTTTCTCGCCTTCTGCCTTTATTAATAATGTCCCCTCTGCCCAGACCCTTTTCCACTCCTTCACCTTCACCTGGCCAACTCCTACTATCCTTTAAGACTTAGTTCAAGGATCATATCTTTTGGTAAGACTTTCTTGGCAAGCCCCACTCCCAAACTCCAGATAGGGTAGGCAACATTGCCCTTGGGCTCCCACAGGTCCCTGTTCACTGCACTGAAGAAGTCTCGGTGTATTTATCCGTTTATGTGCCTGCACTGCAATTAAATTGTGAGCTCTTTGACGCTTGGGACTGTGCATTACTTCTCTACGTACCCGTGTACCTAGCAATGGCACAGAGCTCAATAAATACTTTAAAAGTAAACGTTGAACAAACGAATGAATGATTCATTAGTGAAAAATTATTTTGCACCTGAAGTGATTTCTCCACTTTATGAACAAGGCAGACGAAGAGAATTAGTATCAACAAACACTGTGACTATTTCTCAGTCTGATTATGAGTAACAGTAGGCACAGTGATAATCAAACGGCTCTGTGAGATCCAGGGGTGTCGAGAGTTAATCGGGTCACACGAGAAGAACCTGGAGTTGTTGGTAGCCACAAGAAACCCGCAAGACTTTTAATTCCATTCATACGAAACTCTCATTTCAGTTAAATCTTCTATGTCTTATTTCCTAAATTAAAAAGTATTTACTACACATTAAGTTAATCATACACGGATTCTTGTTCTGAATAAGTAAAAAATGGAACAATGGAGGATGAACCAGAGTTAAGAGTCTTTCTTCCCCTCCTACGCTGACTTCCCAGGGCTTTCACAAAGCAGAGAGCTGACCTGCTCCAACAACACCACACTTTCTCTTTTTTTTCTTTTTGAGACAGAGTCTGGCTCTGTTGCCCGGGCTAGAGTGAGAGCCGTGGCATCGGCCTAGCTTATAGCAACCTCAAACTCCTGGGCTCAAGCTATCCTCCTGCCTCAGCCTCCCGAGTAGCTGGGACTACAGGCATGCGCCACCATGCCGGGCTAATTTTTTCTCTCTCTCTCTCTATTTTTAGTTGTCCAGATAATTTCTTTCTATTTTTTAGTGGGGTGGGGGGGGAGGGAGCGGTCTCACTCTTGCTCAGGCTGGTCTCGAACTCCTGACCTTGGACGATCCACCCGCCTCGGCCTCATTTCTTTTTCTAATTCAAGTAAGAAGTTAAAGGGGAATGGCATATTTCTCCTGAAGTTCAGTACTATTTATGAACTTCGAGTAGCATTACGGCTCCTTTTGTAGTTAAACTAATATGTAATGATGATGATGGTAGAAAAACGGAATGCTAATAACCGTTATTATTTATATAGAAGTTACAGTCCTCGAATGCCCACTGAACGACAGGTGCTTTTCACAAAGTATCACATTTATGCTTCACAACACCCTTTTAAGTAGAAGCTATCTTTCCTTTTTCTGTTTGAACTGAAGTTCAGTGAGATCAGGTAACTTGGGCAGGCCCACCCGACAAGCTGGGAGGACTCTGGGGAAGGCCACGCTAGTTTCGGCGGGCGACACCGCGCTTCTCCTCGGCTGTTCTGTCGCCCGCTTCCGGGCGCGGGGTCGGGACGCCGAGGGGACCGTCCGCGGTGGCGGCCGGGCACGTGCCGGCCTCCGGGGCCGCCAGAAGTGCGCCTCTGCGGGGACGCGAAGGCGCGGGGGGCGCCTGCGGCATCACGGGGACCCCCGCGACGCGCCGGGGCCACTCGCCTCGCCCGGCCCCGCCGCCGAGACCCCGCCCGCCCGAGAGGCGCCCCCTGCGCGGCGGCTTGGTACGGCCCGACCCCGCCGCTCCGGCCGCTGCGCGCGCACCCCGCGCCCGCCGGTCGCGCGCCCGCGCGCCGTGGCGGGAGGAGCGCGGCCGCGGGCACGCGCCCGGTGGCTCCGCCCGCAGCTCCCCTCCCGGAGCCCCGGCGCCGGCCCGCGCGGCTCGGTGCTCGCAGACCGGACCCGCGCCCGCCCCGCCCCGGCGAGCGAGGCGCCGCGCATGGAGGGCCCGTCCGGGGCGCTGCGGCCGCCAGCGCGCGGGGGGGCGCCCTGGGGGCGGCTTGCGGAGCCGGCGGCCGCGCAGGAGGTCCGGAGGCGCAGCCCGCCCCGCGGAGAGGTGCGAGGGAGGGCCGGGCGCCGCGGGCTGGCGGCTCGGAGCGGGAGGCGGCGCGGGCCGGACGCCGACGTCCCCCCCTCGGGACTCGGAGCCGCCTCGCGGGCGGGGGCGGGGCGCGGTGTCAGCGACGCGGCGGGTCCGCCGGGGCAGGTGGGGCGCGCGGGGCGCCCTCGCCTCTCGGCCGCGTCTCGGCGGAGCGCCCGCGGGACGGCGATTTCCGCGCGGCGAGTAGCGGGCGGAGCTCCCCGCACCGCGTGTCCTTTTCTGCCCTCAGACTCGGTGGCCGCCCAGCCCAGGGAGTGTTTTCCCTCCTCCTCTGCGCAGCTGCCTGCGGATCGCGTTATCATTTGCTGAATGCATTGCAGCTCGCTCTCTTTTTCAGTCGCAGCTTCCAGACCTTTCTCGCTTTCTCTCCACGTCTAGGAATTTCGGTACTAAATCACCGAGGGGATGGATAGACTGGCTCGCCCTTCCCTTCGTTGTCCTCCCTGACCCCACCGAATCCGGGGGGCTCTGCCCGGCGGCTCCTCTCGGGAACGCCGCTCTTCCTGGGCAGGACGACAGGCCGGCAGGTGCTTTCGAGGGCAGGCTGCTTTCCGGTGGAGATCTAGAACTTAGGGAAGCCCATTAACAGAAAGTCAGCCTGTGTCTCCAGTCAGACACCTCGGAAAACAGGAGTTTGTGCTAAAAGGTAACGTGAGATTGACGCTGAGGCCTATGCCAGCAAAGATGAAAGAGGGCAAATCAGTTAGTTCTGATTCCGAGCCTCGCTGGTGCCATAAGCCTCAGATTCCCAAGTGACACTTGCCATACTAAAGGAGTCTGTCTCCAAGGAGAAGGTGGGGAGGGGCTTGGAGAAGGAATAAGCTTGTTCTCAGTATAGTTCTAAACATTCTATTACATTTGATAGTTTTTTTTTTCCTTCTGGTAGTTTGTTTTTAGCTGAAAATGTGAGGATAGTTCAACGTTGAGGATAAGAGGAAAGAAAACCTTCAGAAAATTTCTGGAAATTTTAAATTAGCGTTTAACTAGAAAGCGTTCTTAGGAACCCAGGGAGACACCAAATCCTGCAGTCTCTGTTATGCACATGTTGGAATAAACTGCCTCATACTTGAAGTTATATGAGAAGGATGGAGAAAACCTGTTTCACTTTGTAAAGACGTGCCCTGGGTGTGTGTTTGGCAGTGTGTGGAACAGAAACATTTATATTTCTATTAAAAAACACACAAATGTATATTGTTTAACTTTCATGCAAAAACTCGGATATAGTGTTTGGGAAATCTGTCTTTGTTTGAATAGTTTAGTCAACCAGGAAAATCAGTTACTAGAGGTACTGTGCTGTTGTTTGTGTAGCAACTCACTGGGGATGCTTTGATTGATTGCTGTGGTTCTCATCAGCCTCCTCTTCTGTGCAAAGCACTTAAACAGCTCTGACTCTCAAGCCTTCAAGTACAAAGAGCCCTTAGGACTTGGAGCGTACTGATCTAGCTTGTGTACCTTGGCTTCTAAATCGATCTTCTTGCCTTCTTTGCAGGTAGTTTAGGTAGTTTGACTTTGCATGAAAGGAATTAAGTTCACTTTAAGATTAGCACTCCCCGCCCCCCCCCATAGTCAGGGTGTGTGTGTGTAGATGAAGGTTGTATGTAGGAACAGGAACTTCTGTCATAGGGCTTTGCTCTGAAGAGGTTAGGTAAAATTTGTCAATAGGTTCTTGTGCTTTCCTCTTAATTTTCCACTTTGCATGTATGCTTTCATGACTTTGTAGATGATTTCATCTACGGTTTTGTCAAAATATAAGTTGAAGTAAAATTTTGTTCTCTAGAAATGTTTCTTTTGCAAACATTTAGACTAAAAAATTAGTTTGTGAGAAACAAGATTGTTTCTAAGTAAAATGCTCGAGAAATGACTTCAGGAATTAAACGTTGTCTTAGTGAAATCAGAGAGGAGATAGGAAATAAAAAGTAAATGGATTGAAAAATTTGTCGTTTTAATGTATAATTACATTAGTTAAAACCTTGTGATTAGCACTGTTACTATGTAGAAGTATAGATGACACATTAGAAGTGTAGATGAGGTGCCTACCTGGTAGTCTTTCTTTAGATAAATGAACTTACTACTTAACACAAACTGATTAGATTAGAAACAATGTGGAATCTGGTTGCTAAATCTATTGCTTTGAAGGACTTGCTTTTATAGTGTTTTTTGATTGATAATATTTTCAATCAATTTTGTTAACTTGAATTAGAGTATGTTTTGCTTTTATTTAAATTTTGTATTGTATGTAAATATTCCACGCGATAAGTTTTATTGTGTATTTGGCACTAATTCACTTTCAGAAGCATGGGGAGGAGGGCTTTTTATTTGAGACTTTCCTGTTAAAATTAAGGGATGGTGGCATATGGAATATACTTAATGTCACTTTAAAAATATTGGATTACAATTAAACAAAAAACTGGTTGTGGTTTTTTTTTTTTTTAATCCTTCAAGTTTTCCCTCATTGTTTGTGCTCTTTCCCCCATTGTCAGGCTTAAAACATACAGTATCATTGTCATCTGTCCCCTGAATAATGGTCCTGAGGTGATATTATTAAGGTGGCTTTTTAAAATCAAACTAATTATACTTGCCTAAAAGAGCCACATGTGTGTGATTCTAGCTGCCTGGTGCCTTTTGAGAGCCCTGGAGACAAGCTAGTGAATAGAGCTGAAAATTCATTCTGTATTTGATTAAATGGAACAGACTCGCTGCTCCTTACCCCAGCAGGGGCTATGAGATCTCTTGATCCCCGAAGCGGCTCCAAGACCCTGGGAATTCCATTAGCGAGCACCTGAGGAATTTCTGCCCTGCAGTGCCTTTTTTGTATGTGTGTGTGTGTGTGTGTGTGTGTGTGTGCGTGCGCGGGCGAGCCGGGCGCAGAGGGAGGGAGCGGAGTGGGGTTGGGGGGTTATGGGGGTGGAGAGAAGGCTGCATTAGAAGACTCCATATGTTGGCAGATCTGAAATCAAGGCATGACTTAACAGCTTATCTTGTAAGAGAAAAGCCCAACCCAAAGGCACGTTGCTCGTCCAGACTTCATTACGAGCAGGACTGTGCTGATGTGTTTTTAACACTGAAGTGAACTCCAGGGTAAGTACAGAGAGTCGCTTCTCTGCTTTCCCTCTGAAGCACAAGCATACACACGTCGCAGACTTGGTGAGTTTTCTCTGAATGATCTTTTGATAAACATGTAAAATTGTCTTAGAGTTTGGTCTTGCCTGTAAGAGCTGATGTGTTGTTTTAATAACTTAAGACTGAGAACAAAATTAGACTTTTATGTGGAGCAAATTGTTTTGCAGAGATGAAATGCTTGTTTGAATAGGCATATTTTACTCTCTTGATATGATTTTACTGTGTTTTTGTTACACTATTATTACAGAATTTAAATCCATTTAGAGTAGGTCTCCCTTTTTAAGAATTCTGATTTCTGGTATTTTTGAGATACTCCTTTGCAGACTTGCTGGCAGCCCCAAGTAAATGAAAATATATCTGCCAAAAACATTCTGTAAAATCTTTGGAGCAAAATTTTTGAGAAACATTTCTGTGTCTTCCTTTCCCTGTCGCTGCCCCAAATAATTTTTGGGTACAGCCTTTTTCAGAATATTAGCCCAGTTTTTTTCTTGCATACTTTTCAAGGAAGACCAGTTCTGAATTGTGGATGGTGTAGTTAATCGGTTTTCATCTTCTGAGAATGTGAATTCTGGTGCTCATAGTTTTCCACTAATGCCTAATGCAGTAGCATGTTTGATGGATTATTTGATGTATTTTTGTCCCCGATTAAAATCATGTTGCGTATAGAGCACAACTCCTCTCATCCTACTCGCATGTAGTCCTCTACCAAATTCTCCTCACAGTACAGTGTGTTTAGAAAATAAAAAGGCCTTTTTGAGAGTATGTTTAATTTTTTTCCACCTTAATCCTGGGCATGCCTCCTACTAGTATAACCAGATTGAAAGGACTCTTGAATGAATCGAAGTAAACACTGAAGTCAGCATTGTGCCCATCTTGGTTTACAGCTGTTTAGTTGCTTTACTGTGTGATGTATTTTGATGGCCAGAGGTAATGAAAAAACTACCCCAAAGAACATTTTCTTCTGCTGCGTATCAGTTGGAATGTGAGTAGGGACTTCAGTTCTTGAGAGCCAGTGATGTGCCTTTTAATCTTAATTGAGAGAAAAATATATACTAGTTATATTATCGAACTTCGGTTACATATTCTGCTTATGTTTTGTTGCTTGGCACTGTGCGGTTGATTTTATTTTTATATCACCCTAATACAGAGAATTGAGAAGTTGACATAGAGCTTGCTTTTCAGCTATTCTTGTTATAGACCAACTCACCTCTTATTATTTATGCGGGCTTGGGCAATGATCGGCACCTAAGCCTTGGGTTCTTTATCTGTAAAATGCGGATTAAAAACAGTAGTGTCTCTTACCACCGTTGTGGGGATTAAATGAGATAATGAAAGTAAAGTGCTTGGCATATAGTAAAACCTGTATAAATGTCAGCTGCTGTTATTTTTATTAACTCCTCTTGTACATGTTAGTGTATTACTTTGATCTCAAAGTGATTTCTTTGAAGTACTCAATAATGAGGAATAGTGTGGGCACATGTAACTGCTGTAGTTTTAGTATGCTAGTTTTCTTAAATTTACAGTTGAAACTAAGGAGGTGCTTGGAAGCAATGTGTTACATTGTTTTCCAGTTGAGGTATAATATAATGTACACAAGTGTACAGCTAATGTACTCTAATAGAACAGCTGGCTGAGTTATTGCGTGTGCACATACCTGCGGTAACCACTACCCAGATGAAGATACAGAAGATTTCCTTTGCCTTGGAAGGTCCCCTCGTGCCCTTCCAGGCAGCCCACCCTCTTCCTTGCAGGCAGGGACTATTCTGACTATCTCACCATGGGTCGGTTTTGCCTGTCCTTGAACTTTATAAAGGTGGACTCATACAGTATATAATCGTATATCTAGTGTCTTGCACTGCTCATTGGGTCTGTGAGACTTATTTATGTGGTTGTATACAGTGCTAATTCATGCTTTTTAAATTGTAGAGTCTTTTGTGCATTTTAAAATTCGTAGGAGTTCATTTTATTGGCACATTGGGTACATGGTCATTAGGGAGGAAAAGAAAATAACAACACTTCTTCCTAAATTATTAGAAAATCAGATCTTAGGGGCTATGTTAGAAAAATAATCATGACCTCATTTTTATACATAAAACTAGGTTGAAGGTAGTATGATTACCTTCAATCACAATTCCATAAACCAAATCCTTTGATAACTGTATTCATTTTGGGATATGTTTTTAGGAGAGAAAGAAGGGCCTCAAAATAGGGAAAAAGAGCCATCTAAGGTAGTTCATATCCTTCATGCTTAGGGTTAAATGCCATAATCAATATTTAGAATTGTGTAGAAGTAACCACCAGCCCAGCATTAGTGTAATATTCTTTGAGTTCAAAGTGAAACAATTACAATGTTAAAAAAAGTCCACCAAAAAAGGAATAAAATGTAGCTAGGCTGTTACATTGCAGGAAGATTTTGAAGAAAGGGACCAAACACATCAGGAAGAATTTTGGCTACTGACTGACCGTAATTACCAATTGCAGTTAGGCTGTGCCTATATGTTTAGAATCTCTATTTGTATTGTTGGAATTCCCTAATATGCTACATAAAATGTATTTCACAAACAGTGATACAAGATGATTCAGTAAATGAATCAGAATTTTTTTTGCTTTGCTTCGTTTTAAATTTTGGAGGGGACACTGACTGACATCAACAGCTTGTATTTCTGTTATTGGAAGCGTTGAGGATTTTCTGGGTGTGCTCCTTGAACACACTAGCCACTTTTCTCTCAGGAGACAGTGTGTTTTTCAGCATTTGTAATTTTATTAAATTTTACTGTTCATAGCCCTTTGGCACAAGGTCATTCTTCACATACAGCCATATGCAGGGCTGGTTTCCCTGGACTCCAAATTGTACCCTTTTCTTCTTAAATCAGGCCGCTGGAGGCCGGGATTTCATTGGGGGTGGGGAGAGTTGAAATAGTGATACGTGATTCATCTTTTGTTCTATAGGGGCACTCAGAGATGCAGATTATGTTTCAAAAGAAAGAACTATCTGACAAATAGAGCTGCCTCATGAGAGAAAATGCTGCTTTGAAGGGACACAAGCTCCTTGTTATTGGACGAGTTCTGTTGTTGTTTGCAAAGGATAGCATGGAAAGAATCTCTTCCTTGGGTGAGAGATTGGACCAAATGACCTCTACGGGCCTTTGCAGTACCAAGGCTCTGTGAAATAGGCTTTGTGGAGTGGCTAGGCTACATATTCACCATGTAAATGATTTTGGAGGAAAAAAATATGTTAAAGTTCCAAACAGCCATTGGGTAAATACATTTTTCCGGATTAACCCCACTTTAAAGTTGAGAACTGCCTTTCCTTGCTGGCTCTTTTCATTTTAAATGTAGTCCTAAGTTTATCACTAACAAGTAAATGTCAAATATTCTTTCTTTCTTACTTGAAATAGGGACTTTTCCAGTCTCTTAAGTGTATCAATGTCAGAAATGATAATACTTTACACATACAGTATATGATACCTCTTTATGTATTAATAAGTACACATCTGAGAAGTTACCTGAATCCATCTGTTGGCCCAGTTATTTATTCACTCCTACGACAAATTAGATATAAAGTAAAAATTAATAAATGCTCTTATCTCACTCTCACCCAAACTTTTCTACACTTGAATTTTAAGAAAGAGAAATAACTCATATAGGCAGAGAAAGGGCACTATCTATCAGAGACTTATCCAAGCAGCAAAACCACGTTTAGGATACTTTCTAGGATCCGTAGATATTTAACTGTGTACATACCATGTATCTATAAATGTAGTACTTTATGTTAGTAATTGATATTTATAATTTATTTTTTAAAAATTTAAAAATTTATTTTTATTTTTTTATTCAAGCATGATTGAAGGGACTGTAGTATCTTGGATTTCCAAAATAGTGTTTTCTCCATTTTATAAAGCAGAAAATTACATTGAATTTTTTTTTTTTTTGAGACAGAGTCTCACTCTTTTGCCTGGGCTAGAGTGCCGTGGCGTCAGCCTCACTCACAGCAACCTCAAACTCCTGGGCTCAAGCGATCCTTCTGCCTCAGCCTCCTGAGTAGCTGGGACTACAGGCATGCGCCACCATGCCTGGCTAATTTTTTCTATATATTTTTAGTTGTCTGATTAATTTCTTTGTATTTTTTTAGTAGAGACGGGGTCTCGCTCTTGCTCAGGCTGGTTTCGAACTCCTGAGCTCAAACAATCCTCCCACCTTGGCCTCCCAGAATGCTAGGATTACAGGCATGAGTCACCGCGCCCGGCCTACATTGAGTTTTTACAGTTTTATATTTATATATGTGCATCAGTACCATTTCTATCCTCCCTGTAACTTATAAACAGGTTTCTTTTGTCTCTTCTCTGTTACCCTTCCTTACGCTTCCATCCTCCTTTTCAAACTTTGGAAGACAGACAAGAGGAGATTCAGAATATGAGAAGAAAAGATGCCTTTGTAACTCCTGCTCAAACTGCCACTAACTCATCCTTCTGTCTCTAGTCTTACATCATCCATTTTTCCACATTTTGCCAGAGTAATGATCTTCCTAAAACATAAATCTGATCATGTGACCGCTCTCCTTAAAATCCTTCAAAGTCCTTGAATTGCTCACTTCTTAAAGCTCAAGTCTTTAATAGGGTTATTTCTCTACCCGGTGCGTCTGCCATCCCCAGCTACTTTGCATTCCATGAAGGTACCCTACCCTCTTGCAGGCTGGGACTGCGTGTCCCTCAGGGCAAAACTGGTATGGTGTCATAATGCATGCGTGTCTGTCTCTCTATCTTAGTCCTCAAGGACAGACAATGTGATTTTCCCCTGTATGTGGTCAGTGCACCCACCCCTTTCTTTGTACTCTGCCAGATAAGCACTGAACACTCAGATGTCCTGAATGGCATTAATGTGCATTTGAATTTCTTGTGGGGGGGGCAGGGGGTGGGGGCGGTATGTTAAAATGCACATTCTGATTCAGCAGGTCTCTGGTGGAGCCCAAGGTTCTCCCCTTCTAACAAGCTTCCAAATGGTGTGATGAGGTGGGTGGAGCACCCTGAGTAGAAAGATGCTCAAGTGTCTTCTTTAGGTCCATGAATGATTTCAACACGCAATTTTGCTCTTGAAAATCCAATGAAATCAGTGACTCTCCGTGTCCAGTTTAGGGAGCAATACCACAGCTTCAAAGAAGATTAAAGAAAGCTTTAGATGAAGGAAGAAATAGTAAAATGTTGGATATACTAAGACATCTATTATCATATCATTATATTACTAGAATACTTGCCAAATATTTTGAGTATTTTAACAATTTTATTAAAGTGTATATATTCTGTGCAACATCATTCGGTGCCTAGAGAACTAATGTCGTGTTTTGTCTGTTTGTGTTTAAAATATTCAGTATTTCAGGGCTTCTCCTGGGTGTACGGGGACTAAAAAGTACGTTCTGGCTTCTTTCTCTTGCCAGGGAAATTTCTGACAGTTACTAGATTTTTATGGTATCAGAATAAAAGTAATTAGTATTCTTTATTTTACTATAATTTGATATCTGTTCAGTGAGTGTGCACACTGCCTGGCTGAAGGTAAAATTGGGAAGAGGGACGAATGTTTAATGGATAAAATACTACTTTTATCAGGCCATGAAACTACCGTAGTGACATCAGAATTTGGCAGTCTCTTTTATTCCAATAAAAAGAAAAATGGCATCACAAGCTGGAGCGGAGACATTTTCCTTGCCCATTTAACTTGGCCTTTTCATGGTTTTGGCCTCAGGGCGGGTGTATAACAAAATAACACATTGAATAACAGATAATAAGAATTAGGGCGAGGACGTCGTTTCGGTGGGGATGGACGTACGTGTATCACTCACCTCGGTTTCGGTAATTCAAATTGTTCCTCTCGTGCTGGTGACTGAGAGTATGAGAGTGGGTATGAGGAATCCTTGCTCATGAAATGGGGCTAAACCTCATAACTTGGCTTGGTATTACGTAGCTTGCAATATATTGAAAACATTTGACGATTGGCTTGTAAGATGATCTCGTAAGGGCGAATGTCTGAGTGTAATTGTGTGATAGTACAGTTTGGCAGGAAAGGTGTTATTTATCCTCTGTATGAAAACATCAGCAAAGTAACATCAGATCACCAATCGAAGCAGTTTGGATATAGTATTTCCTCCTTCCCATTTCATCCCGTATGCCCTTGTTGTGAAATTAGATTTTTAGATGTTACCATGGTTTAATGACAACTCCTATCAGGATTTCAGCTTGGTGTCCTAGCATCTGAGCTGTGGTGCCAGTAGACCTTGAGACTGCTAAATCCTGAGGAGATATTTTTATAGTTCCTTTTTTTGAGACAGAGTCTCACCTTGTCACCCTGGGCTAGAGTGCCATGGCATCAGCCTCGCTCACAGCAACCTCAAACTCCTGGGCTCAAGCGATCCTCCTGTCTCAGCCTCCCGAGTAGCTGGGACTACAGGCATTCGCCACCATGCCCGGCTAATTTTTTACATATATATTTTTAGTTGTCCAGCTACTTTCTTTCTATTTTTTTAGTAGAGACGGGGGTCTCACTCTTGCTCAGGCTGGTCTCGAACTCCTGAGCTCAAATGATCCGCCTGCCTCGGCCTCCCAGAGTGCTAGGATTACACGTGTGAGCCACCGCGCCCGGCCTGTAGTTCTTGATAGATTATTAAACTCCTGAGTAGAACCACACTGGAATCTCCCTACTGTGTTGTAGCCATGAATTACCTTGTGGGTGCATTTTACTAGATGATCACCTTTTTAAATGAGGTTATTTTATTGTTTCTTCCATTAAATCTTGGATATTCATCCAAAATGAAATGGCAAGGTTTCTCCTACAGTAATAAGAATTATAGTGAGGTTCTGCCGAGTTGGTTCTGGAGGGTCAAAGTGTGTTTTAAACCTAATTCTAAATACGGTTGTCCTTCTGTATCCACGGGGGATTGGTTCCAGGACACCCCTTCTACCCTCCCCGTGTGGATACCAAAATCCCTGGATGCTCACGTCCTATGTAAAATTTTGTAGTAGTTGCATATAAACTGTGCACATCCTCCTGTACACTTTAAATCATCTCTAGATTGCCTGTAATACCTAATACAGTGTAAGTGCTATGTAAATCGTCATTACACCATATTTTAAATTTTTTATTTTTTTATTGTTGTTTTGTAATTTTGTAGTGTTTTTTTCCTGAATATTTTTGATTTGCATTTGGTTGAATCTGCAGGAGGACATGGAGTGCCGGCTGTATACACCATGACTTAACATAGTTTCAAGTCTATTATAATCTGATTAGAATTGTTCTGATCTCTGAATTAGTAGTTTGATGTCTATTTATTGAAATTAAGCATACTTTCTTTTTTATAGTATGAATTCTTTTTGAGGTTATAGCAAAAATAAACAGATCAAACTTTTACCCTGAGTTCCTAATTCCAAGCTCTAGTCACCATGTTTTAAATTAGATTGTATTTTAATTGGATTTCTCTCTGAAAAGAAATTGCGATAGTCATGTTTTGACTGTAGACTTATATAGGTTTTTATATAATTTTGCTCGTACATTTTAGAGCTAAAGTGTTTTTTTTTTTTTTCTTTAATCCCATGGCTAATGAAAGTCAATTTTGAGTCATTATAAGACTGGTTGCTAACTGTGGTCTCCTATTAGCTAGCAAACACAATTGTCATTATTTGTTATTTCTTTTGTGTTTGAGGATGCATTTTAAAGGGCATGCCTTTAACCCGCACTTGGGTGAGGCAAAGACATAAAGTGTAACTGTAGTGTTTGTACCCTCACAATACGCTGGAATAAAAAATTTTTTATAAAAAAAAAAATAAAAGCTATCGTCATAGTGGTTAGGTCTTACAATAATTTTACATTTGTTACTATGACAGCAGCCACAGTGGCGTTTTTAATTATATAATGCAGCTTGTGCAGAGATTTGATATCAGTGTTTTATGGCATCAGATAAATTTTAGCTCAGGGATTTGACTGCATGCGTCTTACCAATGTTAATAGGAGCCCTGCAAGCTAACTGCCAAAGTGGGTTTCTCACTATGAACCTTGGTAAATCCAGGCTAATGCATCCCCCCCCAAAAAGTAATATCAAAAATCATTTTAAAGAAACACTGTCAGTGATTTACTTGTTATTTCGGGGTTTCTTTCCCAGATAGGTAGATTATTAGGGGAAAGATAATTTCTCTAGATAATCTGCCCTGTAGAGCAGAAGCTATAAGTCGGATTCATGTTTTCTTAGCTAGTTGTGTGTGTGTATATGTATAGGACACTTAATTGTTTGTGCTTATAGATGTCACTTGGCCATGGAATCAAATTGACAGGCACATCTCAGATGCTCCAGGCCTTCTGCAACCAAGAATGAGAAACTGAGTTTTGAGTTTTTCGTTCATGCAATTAAGAATTCTCTTTTCTTTGCGTCGAAATGTGAGTTTTCTGGAAAAAAATTCTTTGATGTTTAGTAGGCAAAGTCCCCATTTGCTTGTAAGGGTTGTTCTCTCTAATTCACTGAGAAATACTAGCCTCTTTTGTTTCCGATTCACCTAGAGTGATGTATGCTGCATGTGTACTTGGGCAATTAACAATAAATAATACGGTGACAAAGACGTGAAGTATTGCTTTGCCGACCACGGCCCTTGTCTGTTTGGGTGCCCTGCAGACTTGTAAGAATGGTGCCTTCGGGGGACTGGGAAAGAAGAGTCCTGGCCGCGTCTGGGCGTCGCATACGCAGACGGGCACGGGGGCCGGGGGCACAGCTCAGCCTGTCCATCGTGCTCCTGCCGGGGGGTTACTGTTTCAACAATTACAGTTCTTATTTTGTGGTTCTTTTTATTCCTCATACAGAATAATTTTCTCCTTCCCGCTGATTCTAATAGTGATCATTTCTCAAATAACTTTTATAGAGCCCTTTATATTTTGCAGAGTATTCTACAGGTTTTTTTTTTTTTTTTTTGCTATTTATAAGAAATGTATGAGATTGTAAAATTTTCATCAGAGTGGAAATCGTGAAGACAATAAATGATTGGACATTGGTATCAGATATAAAAGTTTCAATCATATTCAAAGTTGGGTGTCCTTTAAAATCTCTCTGTCAAATGTTGGAAAACAATGTTGTTTGAAACTTTAGTCTTTCTTTTTAGGTTTATTTTAGGTTATAATTACACAGTTGTATGTGCTTAGGGATAGATTAAAATAGTTAAATTGTAAGGGTTTTTTTGTTCTGTCCTGTTTTGTTTTTGTCTCTGACATTTCTAAACCACAAACTCTGTATTCTAGGTTCTAGTGACCTAATGGAAAATATTGAAGTGTATTTTGCCTAAGATAAAATTGACTGCCTGGTATCTTATATTTTTAAACTCTTTTCTCCAAGGAAGTCATTCCATTTTTCCCTAGTCACTGAGATCCTTGCTTTTTGACATCTTTCTTTTACAGCAGATAGAATACTTGTATACTTAGAAATTCCTTAACAGTGTATCCCAGGTAATTATGAAGGTTGAAAGTCCTTTCCAATTATATGTAAAGAAATTAGCAAAGAGAACATTTTAGAAATAAAGCTCATTTTACGTTTCTGCCTTTGGTTGTGGAATGAATATAAAATCTAAATTGATAGGCTCTTTCTCTTATTTTAACAATTGTGCCAAGGTGCCCCTGTATCTAAAACATGGCAGATGGTGTTGAAACAAAATTAGGTTTTTCATTTCTTGGTTATGTTAGAATATGAATTAAAGCTTTGTAGTTTCAAGTGTTTCTTTTAGCGTTGCTTTTTGTGAATTGTTAGCTATTTCCGTTTTGTTTTATATCACTGTATAATGCTATCTAAAACCAATGTTAATGCTGAAGCATTTAATGATAACTAGTTTGTGTTATTTTGGTGTAGATTACAACAGTTATTAACTGTTTAATGGAATAGTTTAAAAATGATTTTAATGACCATATTGAGAAGGAAAGAAAAATAGATGTTCTTAAAGCTGAAGTGTGTCCCTCGTCCTATTTTGGAGCGAAGACCGAGCTGTAACAGCGGCAGAGCGCAGCTCCCAGCGAGAGGTGTGAGGCTGTTTATTTTCACTCTGGAGATGTATATACTACAGAAGGAAAACTCTGGCCTTGCTTAACCTAAGCAAGTCATTACTTATCTACGATCTGGCAGGCAATTTGATTAAGGTTGACAGAACTCATATAATATCAGAACCAGGCCCTCTTAACGATTGACGAGGCTCGTCTCTAAGTTTTTTTTTTTTTAATTTGAAAGAGAAAAACTGAACAAGAATTAATATTTGTTCAGATCTCTAATTGCCAAGTAGACTGTACTACCAAGTCTGTAGTATAATTTTATCTTTAGTGAGTAATATGCATTAATTTGTATGTTATATTCAGGTTTTAATTAAATGGCTTAAAAATAACAATATTTTTAGGTCTGCAGGTTAACTTGGCTTTTAAGTAATTAAATTCTTGAAAATTTACAGATACTGCTTCCCATCTTAACATTTTTCTTAACATGGATTTCTTTGATACTCTGCATTCTTTATAGTCTAGTGGAATTTTCAACCTGTAAGAACATTTTCTCTTTATTCTCTAATGTAATTGAATTACATGGGATGTCTTTGGCTTCAATTTAAGATGGTTTCAACCCCTTACTTTCTAACTGAAAGAAAATGATTTGGACAACGGTGATAGCATATCTGGGCCATTGAGATTAGTTGTTCCTTATCTCATTCTCATTACCTACAGATCGACAGATCAACACCGCGTGTGACGGGGGTGTGCCAGTGTTCTTGGCACTACTGTAAATCGTCAGTCTGCATAGTGCTGAGTCCAACTAGGGAACATTTCTTATTTTTTATGCTTACAGGAAATGGATATAGGACTGGAAGGCATCCCCACCCTGATTTTAAGTAAATTTAGTATGTAGAATTTCTAGATTAATTAAATGATCAAATGTAGAGTGAATTAGTGTTATATAAATGAAAGCTTTACCCTGGGAATTTTCGGGCAGTCTATCATAGTGGTTTAGACTTGGATCGGCCCTGGACTCAGAGTGCCTGGGGTCAAAGCCAGTCCACTGTATTCTAGCAATGGACGCAACCTCTCTGAGCTTTCGTTTCCTCATCTCTGTGATTGAACGGTGGCTCCTGGGGCTGTCCCAGCATTGTGTTTAGTACCCACAGGCAAAGAGGACTAAATCCTTGGGCTGGTGACGGCACTTGTGAGGTACTTACTGACTGTGGGCAGTTGCTGTTGCCATTCCTATCGTTGTTACTGTGTTTGAGATGGGGGTGCTTATTGGAAAAATGTGGTATTGATATTATTGTCATATGGCTTAATTAGAGGCTGTCAAGACAAAATGAGTAGGGTTATAATTTGGGGAGCTATTAATGTGGGAAAAACCAGAATAAATGATATGTTTTTGTTCTTGGGTTGGTTAGGACATAGCCTCTAGCAAAGAGTAGTTGGGTGAGTGCTGTGATATCTAGTGGTGAAGTTTCGGATAAATTCCCAAACCCTCGAACAGCTGAACGTCATCTTGACTTTCTTGCCCCCAATTTTCAGTTTTGCTACTCTCCCTTCCCCTTTTCCATCCCTACAAACTAAATATAAACATACTTCAATTTAATACCAGGAAAGTAAAATTTATTTTATGAGTGATGAACTTGATACCTAGCCTATTGACATGTGCTTAAAAGCAGGGGATAACTATTGTTGGAATTATTTGCTAACTTTTCTGTTAATAACTTCCCCCCAAAAAGTACAAGTGTTGTCCTCTATGGGAAATCCCAGTGCTTTCTAGACTTCGCATCTGTATACTTAAATACTGAGCACGATAGTGTGTCTGTTCTTTCAAATTTCCTACTTTTCTTTTGGACTTACATATGGTCAGAGCAAAAAAACACCTGACTGGGACTGGTAGCATGAAAGACCACCGATAGCGGGCTATCCCCAGAGTGTTTCAAAAAGAGAAAAAGAGTGAAGCGAGGCGTCAGAGGCAGGTATTTGGCTGAGAAAGGCCAGCATGCATGCTGTCAGCCCCACCCAGCCACCCCCTGTTTGGTTTCTGGCTGGCCAGGATAAATACAGGATGAGTCATCCTCAACTAGTAATGCAGGGCATCCCAATCACTGGAGCCAAAAGGAGATGTGGAATCAGAACATGCCCAGTCGGGGGCCATCATCCCTTTCTTCAGCTGGGCATTCCCTTTTTGTTCAGCAGTGACAGTAATAATGCCTCAGGAAGGAGACACTTGTCTTAAAATATTTTTAAAAAATATTTTTTAGGTAAGTGTTGATAATCTCGTGCTTTTCTTCTACCCCACAGATTGGCCTAATTATTGAATTTTTATCACTGGCCTCCAGGTTTGCAGGCAAGCAGAGTAATTTTGGCAGCTGTATGGAACATGCACGCAGGAGAAAACGTTGTATCACAATTCTGCAAATGCATAGACTTTTAAGATATTCCATCTGGGGCCTATAAAATAGCAGATGAAGCTTGGTTGTATTGCATTTATAGAGTTTTCTTAGGGTAGTGGTCTTGGTTGCTATGGATTAGGGTAGCATTTACAAGATTCTTTAACTTTTTTGATTTTTAGAGAATGTGAATCTTATATTTGAAACTACAGTTCTTGTCTTACAATCCCAACCCCATTCTCAGCCCAGATTTGTGAAGATGTGTATGACAAGGAAATAGCTACATGTTTGATTAGTTATAATGCCATATTAGTGAACTTAATGTCTTAACTGAGATGACAATGTCCTGTATTTTCCTAAAAACTGGAACTTGAATAATATGTGACTTTTTCAAAAGGAAAAATTTTTATAAAATCCTAATGTTGGCTGGGTGCAGTGGCTCACGCCTATAATCCTAGCACTCTGGGAGGCCGAGGAGGGAGGATTACTTGAGCCACGGAGTTTGAGACCAGCCTGAGCAAGAGCGAGACCCCATCTCCACTAAAAATAGGAAGAAATTAACCAGACAACTAAAAATATATAGAAAAAATTAGCTGGGCATGGTGGTGCATACCTGTAGTCCCAGCTACTCTGGAGGCTGAGGCAGGAGGATTGCTTGAGCCTAGGAGTTTGAGTTTGCTGTGAGCTGGGCTGACGCCACGGCACTTAGTCCGGGCAACAGAGCGAGACTCTTGTCTCAAAAAAAAAAAAAAAATCCTGATGTTGATTAAATAATTCTTATTGATTTTATTTAATTATGTACAAAATAAAGTAGATGCAAACTTCCTATAAAACTAAAACAAATTTACAAAATAAATACTGGTAAAACTCTAAAACCAAAACAATTGAAAAACTTAAAATAATATTTAAAAAAAAATTTAGATTGCCAGTGTTGATTTTAATGGTTGAAAGATATTTTCACTTATTTTATATTTCACTTGTCTATTTGATTTGATTTTTTTTTTATGTTAAGCATGATTACCATTAATTTCCTTTTTAACAATGAATTTCTTTTTAACTACCAATCCATTATGTTGTGGGCCAATCACTTTAAAAGTGAACCCCAATATATAATACCAAAAAATAAAAACATTCAATGGAAATGTTTTGTTATGTGTTATATTTACTGATTGTTGATGAACCATACGAATATGGGATCTGTGCAATACGTGTGTCCCTAATGTGTGAGGCCGTCTGCTGTGTCCTGTGTTTTTCAGGTTTGCACGCCAGTGCCGCCTCGAGCTAGAAGATAATTCACATCTCCCGTTTTTGCTTTTACCTGTTTCAGGCTTTCTTTGTACAGTATTCTCTGATGTCATTTGACCTTCACGTATCATCGCTATGATCCAAAAATACAAATGCAGATTGGCCACTGAAATCTTGTGGCGTGTCTTTGATGCTCCAGACTTTGCTGGATCAAATTCTCACAGTAATTTATCAGCAGTGCAGAAACAATTTTTTTTCAGTAAATTTCATATCTCCAGAAATCCATCTGTAAATTAGAGAAAAAGAACTAAAATCTGGTAGGTTTGAGAATCCTTCCAGAATGAGCAGTGGCTGTGGATGCACACTGAAGAAAGTAGATACAAGAGCAGAAGTGTCCTCAAGACCTTTTATTTAGGAAGCTGCCTGTAGAACGGGGAAAGCTTAGCCCTGGGTGGTTGCCCTGGGTTCAAATCTCACCCCTGCCATTTAGTAGCTGTGGACTCTTGGGAAGGACATTGAGTTTTCCTCATTTCAGTTTCCTCATTTGTAAAATGGGAATAATGCCCATCCTTAAGGTTGTTTGAGGATTGGTAATAATATATGTAAAATCTTTGACCAGTAAACCTAATAAGTGGTAGCTATTTTTGGAATAGCTAATTAATCTTATAAGACAGATGTTTAGTAAGATGCATGTGTGTGTGTGTATATATGCACACACACACATATGTATATATTTCCTCACAACCCAATTTTTCTCTGCCTCGTGGAAGCAAGAGTCAAGGGTGGAGTAGATAATCAGAATTTCTGGCAAGATTTTTCATACTGCATGTCTAGCCCCACTCTCTCAAGTCATTTATAAGTGACCCGTAGTTACCACTGGGAACGTATCATAAGTCTCCTGTGCTGAGGCAGAAAAATGAGAACTTTTGACTAAAACTGTTGAGTCTTTCTCTGGTATCTCTGATTTAAATACTTGTATAATATTTTAAAATTCTAATTTTATAATTATTTATTTAGATGAATTTATTTATTAATATTATCAGATATTGCCTGATATTGATAGGGAATGACTAATCTACCTCATGTGTATGTATAAATTAAATTAGCATTGTGGCAGATTATTTAAAAACCAGGCTTGATTTTCCTTAGATATTTACCAGATTCAAGACTTCTAAAAAAAGTGTTGGCAATAGGTGGAAACTATTGACTTGACGGTTTTAAGAAGATTTATAAGACTATTTGTGGTCTGGCCCAGTTAATTTGTGCAATGCTGTTAAAGTATACTTAAAATTCCTCCTAGGGAGTTGTCCTCCTGTTTAGTACTAAGCATTATGTGGTAGAATTTTGTTTTAACATAGTTTGCTATTACATGAGTTTGTACAGAGGTTCGTATCGTGTTGCAGGAAACATAAGTATGTACCGTAAAACTCAGTATTTTAGCCTGCACTGCTGATCTCTGCCGTAAATGTCTGAAGAGAGCCTATCGTATTTGTTTTGGCCACAAATCCTAGAGCAGTCCTGGATGTACAGGTTTTCTTTTTTTTTTTTTTTTTTGAGACAGAGTCTTGCTCTGTTGCCTGGGCTAGAGTGAGTGCCGTGGCATCAGCCTAGCTCACAGCAACCTCAAACTCCTGGGCTCAAGCCATCCTCCTGCCTCAGCCTCCCGAGTAGCTGGGACTTACAGGCATGTGCCACCATGCCCGGCTAATTTTTTCTATATATATATTTTTAGTTGTCCAGATCATTTCTTTCTATTTATTTTTTTTAGTAGAGACGAGGTCTCACCCTTGCTCAGGCTGGTCTCGAACTCTTGACTTTGAATGATCCACCCACCTCAGCCTCCCAGAGTGCTAGGATTACAGGCGTGAGCCACCGCACCCGGCCAATGTACAGGTTTTCATTTGCCCGCTGTTGGTCATGCCTGCATTCTAGAGCTTCTAAGATCATGACTGTCTTGCAGACTATTCAGTCATTTCTGTCTGTGAACAGATAGTGCCTGGGGCGGGATCTGTACTGTCTGTTTTCTCTCAGGGTTAAAGGGGCCTTTGGTGACATCCGTTATTTAAACTGTTCCGCGTTCGCCTTTGCTTTTTCTGTAATGCCGCGTCTTTGTTAGTTGTTTTGACTTTAGTACCTGTCTTAAATTATACATCATGTAATCATTGGCCATTGATTTTTTAAAATTGGCTTAATAAAAGTAAGTAAATATGTGTGTTGCCTTCCAAAGACACCTAGGAGACTCAGGGAACAGGTCATGAAGCGTCAATGCCGATTCTCTTAAACAGCGGTTTAGTGATGTTAGGCCATTCTTACTGTTTCTCTGTTGGCTTACCAGCATATTTTTAAGTGTATCAAAACCAGTAGTTTGTTAAATAACTTAGTAATTCCCAGAAAACATTGCTGGCTTTCTCACAGTCTAAGTTTACTCATTTATCAAAATTTCCGAAGCACTCATTTTGGCAAGATATTTCCCAGGTGTCGGATGTACAGTGATGAGGAAAACAGACATAGTCCCTTCCCTCATGGAACTGACAAACTCGTGGTTAATCTATTTCCCGTAGATTTTTTTTTAAAGAAACTTTATTTTTTAGAGTTTTAGTTTCCCATATAACACCTGCTCCCAAAGACATTTTGTGCATTTATGTGACTGATAAATAATCTCGCCTCGTTCTTTTTTTTTTTGTGGTAGAGTGAGTCAGGTAAAATCAAATTCTGCTCTGACCCTTCATGTCTCCTCCTCAGCTGTGATTTTTACTCAGGGGAAATCAGATTAAAATGAAAATGAAGGTCATGAGTGAGGGAGGAAAGCAGTATTAAAACACGAAGTTTGAGAGCGGCGCGGAGAAAGGGAGGGGTGATGGGGACTCTTGAGTTCAGTTAGGGCTCGGCGTGGTGAGTTTCCTGTCTCGGAGACACCAGCTTCCCAGCAAGCCCTGAAGGTTTGGCCCATTTTGGAGGGAAATTAATAAGGGAGATTAGGGATGGGACTTTTGGACAAGTTGGGTCTTTTTAAGTGGCAGAGACCTGTCACTATTGAGAAGAGTGATGATGTTGCTTTAGGGAGATTGTGTTGGCTGCCATTGAGGAGGGGGAGCTAGAGTTACCTGCATTTAAGGCTCCGTTTGGAGACACACATTATAAAATTTAGCCTATTTTATAACCAAATGTGTGGTATTTAACTGTTATAATCCTACCGATTTAGGACAGTGGAAACCTTTAGATTAGTTGTTTAATATTGATCTTTGAACCAGCATGATTTTTAATGACCATTTTGTACTTGTCTGGAGCAAAATGAGAAATAGCCAGCCAAAAGACATGTAGCGATTGCTTCCTAAAGCTAAATTAGTTCTGAAATTATTTCTTGCTTACCATTTTGTTTTGTTCTAATGAAACAATGATAGTAGATGGAGGTTCTTAATTTTTTTTTTTATTTTCTTACTTGGCAAAATTTTGGCAATTTTACACAGGGCATACAGGTGTTTTGTTTTAAATTTTCTGTTTATTAGAATCCCAAAGTCTGGGAACCATTGCTGTAGATTAAATGTAGTAAATTCTCAACATGTAATTATGTGTATTGGTATATGGCCTTGCTGTTTCTCATGCTGGATTCTCCGTCGGTAAGATTTATGCCTATGTAGTTATGATGCCTCAGTATCAAGTAGGGTTCTCTCTCTAGCCACATACTTAAGTTGACTTCCTATTCTTCTCCAACAGAAATGAAAATACCTCATTTAGTTTTAAGGGCACATTCATTGTTCCACATACTGTGGTTGGAAGGCGAGCACCTAAAAAAGCCTCTATCTATATAAAAGCTACTTTTTAGATGTTTTATTAGTACTGCTGTTGGTTATTTTAATAAGTAGTTTGTTTTATTTGCACCCAAGGCTGTTCAAGCAAAGAATGTAATTCAAATAAACAAAATAATACCTGATGTTTTGGAATACCTGCACTTTCCATCTAGTCCTTTACTCTTTTTTTTTTTTTTTTTTTGAGACAGAATCTCACTGTGTTGCCCGGGCTAGAGTGCCGTGGCGTCAGCCTAGCTCACAGCAACCTCCAACTCCTGGGCTTAAGCGATCCTCCTGCCCTCAGCCTCCCGGGTAGCTGGGACTACTGGCATGCGCCACCATGCGCGGCTAATTTTTTCTATGTATTTTTAGTTGTCCAGCTAATTTCTTTCTATTTATAGTAGAGACGGGGTCTCGCTCTTGCTCAGGCTGGTCTCGAACTCCTGAGCTCAAGCGATCCACCCGCCTCGGCCTTCCAGAGTGCTAGGATTACAGGTGTGAGTCACCGCGCCCGGCCTGAATGATGTCTCTTGACCATCCTATTTACTGTTGCCCAGTTTACTGTGCGGTCCAGCAGCTGCTGCTGCTTACACGTTCAGCTTTAGTGGAATTGTTCCAGCAAACTTTGCTTCATTTTTGATAGACAGGCTGGATCTAATGCCGAGGACGACTTCTTGGGCTTTTCTGATTGAAACTTCATGCTGTGTATTGTGCTGTGTTTATGAAGATGTCTTGATCTTAACTGATTTATTTTTGTATTATCTGGCTCATCATGGCATCCTATCCCTATCATTGCTTCGGTGTTAACGTCCTATCACTGATTTAAAGTTTTCTAGGCCTCTAGTATAGGCCAATGTGTGTTTTATTTATGTTAAGACTTACCAGTCAATTTGTGCCAATTGTGTACTAACTACATGGTAATCTGATTGACTTGTACGTCAGCTTATGAATGTGCTTGAGGAGTCCCATTATCAATGCACGGCCAGTCTTCCATGGTGGAGTGACAGCTTTGATGAAGTTGTGTCTGACCTAACTCCCATCACCAGTTGGAACAAATCAGGGGCTCATAGCAATCTAGACTTCTTCAATTTATTTTATGTAGCCAAGTTTAAAGATGGAATAAGATACTCAGAAACTAGTATCAATATGTCCAATGTCTCTAGGAAGCTCATAACTCGACAGGGAACATTATGTAAAAGAGAAAGACAGAGGTCCAGTGTTCAACCAGCGTTAGTTCAGGTTTATTTGCAGCAAAGATACTTTTCCAAGATTTCTGTTTTTTCTTATTTGCTTTTTCCTCAATGCTTGACTGTACATATTAGAATATATTTCCTGAAAATGAGTTTTTCATTGCGGTTTCTTCCCCCTTATTATTAAAATGAAATCCAAACCAACTCCCATGAGAGTGAGTCTTCTGTAACTCAGGGAAAGTCCTGCACTTAAATTAGTCCGGTGCGTCATGTGGTGAGGTCTAAGCAAAGCACTGGGCTTATTAACAACTATATTAATTGTATTACCTGACACTTGTAACAGAGCTCTTTTTCAAACGTTTCCGTATTCCTCCTTCTCATCCCTTATCAAAGAAGGTTAGTCAAATGTCTTTCTGCATCTTTTACAATATTAGTGTGTTCAAGTTTAGCTAGTTCTTAGTAAGCTTAAAAATTTTGCTTTTAGCATTTGTTTTGCAGTTACTATAACTTTGTTATTTTTTCCCATGAAGCCAATTTCAATGACAAACTTGAAAATCTACCAAGTGTTGGATTTGTGGCATGGTACTTGTAAAGTAATCCCTTGAAATTTTTGCTGTATTTTGTCTTTTTAATAATCTTTCCCAAGTTGCTTTTTTAGAATTTCACCATTTGTATGCGGCTATGCTTTTAAATATTTATAATGCTCCTTTACAACTCACAGTGGATGTCGGATTATTTTATCTCCGCAATTCTTGAGAGGCAGGAAGAAATAGTCTCGTAGAAAGAGAGTGGAACAGGAA
Organism: Indri indri; assembly: GCA_004363605.1. Lineage (NCBI taxonomy): Eukaryota > Metazoa > Chordata > Mammalia > Primates > Indriidae > Indri > Indri indri. The sequence continues at coordinate 57,350 of RJWJ010001887.1, read as the reverse complement.
CGCTTGACTTTTTTGAAACACACAAATGTTGTGAGTAGAACCTAACTCAGCTCTCGGGCTCTCCTTTTGGACGTGTAATTAGGACCACATTGATCCCTTCTGCAGCTGGCTGCCCCTCACTGTTGCCTGTTTCTACTCGTGACCCTTGACCTCAGTGACCTTTCCTGGGGTTCGTCCTGGGCCCTTTTCATTGTGTTGGAGCTGAAGTGGCTCATGCGGAGTTGATTATTTCTTTGCCCGTTTGGCCTTTTTGGTGCCGCCACTCCAGGTCACTTCCATTTTCTTCCTCTGCTTCTGGGGATCCACAGGGAAAGGAAACGCTTTTGCGAGCAGCAGGGTGGTTTATGTGCTCGGCTGGCTCGACTGAGACTCAGGAGAAGTGGGGAAGGGTCGTGAAGTCTGTAGGTGTGAACGTTTTTTAGACAGTTGCTTTGGATGATGGCACAATCATTACGCTCAGGGGGCTTCGTTCTGGTGAGAAGAGAGCACTGCAGGTTACTGACGGGGTGTTCGATGCCCTGCAGCTCTGCTTTTGTAAGATTTGCATGTTCCTCCAGCAGACGCAGAGGATGCGTCGGCAGTTGCACACGCCTGCTGCAGGGATTCCGTAGTTTCTAAAAGAACCTACGTGACCCCCCAAGAGTAACATGCCAACTGTTAGGGAGCACACTCATTGCAACTAGACTTAGGATGTAGCACTTTATTTGCTGCCACTGAAGATGTGTGCCAGCTGTGACCCTCATTTTGGGAGGCCCCCTGTGGATGGCATGAAGACTGTCACTGATCAAAGCCTTCAGCAATCAGGAGGAAGCCAACAGTTAAGGAACGTGTCTGATTACTCTGGACTGTAGCATCTTTGAAAGGTGCAACAGCGTGAAATTGAACGATATCTCGAAACTCACTTTTAGAAAGTCTGAGTGTCTGACTGCATCCATATAAAATCATGTCTGTCTTTTCCCTTTTTGTTTTGTTTTTAAAAATTTTCCTAACTATAGTATGGGTTATTTTGAATGAGGAGTTCTGCCTCTTCAAATGTGGCGTTTTTTAGGATTCAGCCTGAGGCCCCTTCCTCCATTCAAGGCTGCAGTTCCGTCTGTCTGCTGTGCCCCCCAGATCTCCATCCGTGACCCAGATCTCTCTTAGGAACTTCAGGCCTCTTTCTGCTTGCCTGCTAGATCTCTTTCTCGCAGTTCTACTTATGTCCAACTCAGCTCATTGTCTCCACACCTTCAGGTATCCTCCATTCCCTCCGCGTCCTCCACACGGCAACAGCAATCCACAGAAGACCCTGCTGCTTCTCGTGGGTTTCCTGTCTTGGTAAACTCACCTCATCCACTCGCTCAGGTCAGAAATCTGGACAGCAGCCTTTGTGGTCCAAGCAGTGAGGTGGCAGAGGGGTGGATTCCAAAGATGTCCAAGTGGTCCATTCTCTTCTAGTCTAAACCACTCGAGTCCCATCAATTCTGCCTCTCATAGCTTTTAAATATGTCCATGTCTTAAATTAAAAAAAAGTCTTTTAACTTTATCCCCGGCTGTTTCTCTGGTACGAGTCCCCATCCTCTTTCACGGCAGCCTTCTGGTTTCTCTTATCTTCAGCCATTCTCCATGTGGCAGTGTAAATGGTTTTTCAGAGGCACTGGCCTGGTGGTGTCCTTGTCTGCTTAAAAGCTTGTCATACCCTTCTCTCGGGATAAAAGCCAAACGCCTTAACATGATTTGTATTGTTCTCTCTGCTCTCGTTTGGACTCACCTGGGTAGCCTACCCCTCCCCACCTGTTCTCCCCGGTCTTAGTGCCCTCTCCAGCCCACACGTCTTCCCTCTCCCCACCTCCGATTCTGCAGACACACGGACCCTTCTGCTCGGAACACCTCCCTTCGCTTCCTCTTCCTGCCTCCCGCCACCCCAGCCCCAAACTTACCCTTGAGGCCGATTTCGCCTGGTCTTCATTTCCTCTGAAATGTCTTCCCTGCTCCAAGTCTGGGTGAAGTGAGCCTTCTCTTTTCCCCGTAGCACCTGTGCTTGCTTTATTCTGTTGCTCACCTATATCCCTCCCTCACATATCTGCTTTAATCCCTGAAAACCTTCATTTCCTAAAACCTCTACCTCTTAGTGAAAACCGTGTCCACTGATTTTGATGGAAAATATTGATATGTTTCATCCTAATCTGAGAGAGCCAGTTTTCACAGATAGAAAAGTATGTCGATGGAGCAGTGAAAGCACATTTGCAGAGGTGTCTAACAATATTTTGAAAGTAAATACAGTTCTTAAATAAACTGCGTGGAGTTCTTTATGCTTGTCAAAGGGGGAAGAGACGCCTTGAGGCCAGTGAAGGAGGGATCCCGAGGACGTCCTTGGAAGGTGCTGAGAGTCAGGAAATTGACTTTTAGACAGGAAGTCTTTTTAAGGTTTGTAGTTACTTTGCATTCAGACTACACTTAAAAACAAAGTTACAGCACAGAAAAACATCTTACAGCAAAATAAAAGCTAAACATGAGAGCACTTCATAACTTGCAGAAACGGTGCACGTACCTAGAGACAGATTAGAAGAAAAGGCTCGCTTGGCACCTGTACGCAAAGCACATGCTTCGTGGTCATCCCAACATAGCATGCAACTCAGTGTTTTCTATGCGATATTTTCCGACTAAAGGTTGTGGCGTCATAATTGCCATAATCACCATAACTCATAATTGGAGAGTATATCTTTGCTTGAAGCTGTAATATCAAAGTGTATCCCTCTTTAGAGTGTTCTCTTTAGTTTCTGATTGAAGAAAGTTGTCATAGTGAATAACAAGAAGCTGTCCAAAGAGTGGAATAACCTTTCAAGAGCCATTATGGCCAAAAGTTGCTACGTGAACAGTTGCTATGTTGGATAAGTCTGTATTTTAGCTGCTTCCTTAGTCGTCACCTACCTTCTCTGCACGTGGGCAGAAGTCGCGTCTCCTTCATTCACGGTTGGGTCCCAGGATAGCACAGTGCCTGACACATAGTAGGCTTATTTGTGCCAAATATTTGTTGAATAATAGATGAATTCCTTTGCTTTGAACTCTTTCAGTCCTTTTTACTCTCTCACTGAGAAATTTTCTTTATTTTGGAGCTAATTAGGTCCATGCCCTCTTTTCTCAGGTGAGCTGTAGTTTTGTTTAGTTCAGGAATTATTATGTCTTCCTCATTTTTGTACCACTCACAAGATCTTGCTCAAAATAGGTGTCCTATGTATTGAATGGATTGACTGAATGAATACTTTTAAAAGTACGGTTCTTCGAAAAGTTTCTATAGGAAATAATGTTAGCAAAATAGTTAAATTATTTAATTATTTAGAATGAAGAAAACATTGACAGGAGATTTAAAGTTGCTTGTGGTTAGGTTAAGGTAGTTTGATGGGTTTTAAAAAAAAAGTATATATATGTATTTGACTTCCCTAATTGAGATTGTACTGAATTAATCTTGATAGTACTTAATCAAGAATTTTTAAGTTGACACATTTTAGTTTTTCTCTTTAGTTACTGCAGAGAATGATTTTTTTCCTAAACAATTGATAAATAGCATGTTTTGAAATAGATTATTTGAAAATAGGAATCAACTTTTATTAGAAGGAGGAAACTACCATGTTTCATGTAGAATAAGACTCTTTTAAAAAGGAATCTAACTTAAAGAATTTCCTGTTTTGAAGAACTATACTGATCCCAAAGCCAAGTTTTTGTTCACAAATTAATCACAGTTATTCCCTAAGCTTCAAAGAAAACCATGGAAAGTACAAAATAGGAGTCTAGGGAGGGGGATGACTCGGAAAGACAGCCTTGATTGTCCTTATGAAAGCAAAGGTGTTGCTTTAAAAGCAAAGTAATCAAATCTAGAAATTCAGGAAAGAGTTTTCCCAAAGGCTTATTCTGGCAGCATGTTGAAAAGGGGTTATAAAAGCAGTAAGTTTAGAACCTGAACAATAAGTTAAATAAATGTTAGGGAAGTATTTCCCTTTTTATTCTAAGATGGGACATACCTTTAGCTTTTCTTTGTCAGCAGAAATGTTCTCCTAAGCCTGGAATGGCATATAAAGTACAGTCTGTTACACTTGACAAATTGCCTTCTGTGTGAATTTGAGCCCTATAGTTTAGGAAAGACCAGCTATTCTTTAGTGACGTCAGGACTCCAGGAGTAGCACTGGTGGGACATGATTGGGAAGCCCTTCCAAGATTTTTATAGCATGGAGGAGAGAGTTGTCCTAATTTGTAGGTTTAATGGGGTACTACACTTCACTGCTCTTTTTTTTTTTTTTTTCTTTTTAATACACTATAGTCTTTTTCCTGGAGAGACTATCCTACCAGGTGCTTTCCTGGGAGAAGAATGACTACTAAGCATCTTCTCAGATTAAATCAGCCACTCAGCTGCAGTGAAAAGAATGGAATTATATTGGCCATTAACTTTATCTGAGAGTATGAAGGAGGTAGAAGAACTTTCTCATGTTCACGTTAATTCCTTCTGAGACCAGCGAGTTAGATAAGCCTAACACTTTTGTTTTTCACACAGGGAATTAAACCCAATTTAAAATCCAAACTCTCAAATTATTTTACCACCTCTAGTAGTTTAGGGAAATAGAGGTGTATATGTTTACATGGACAAGAAAAGCAAAAAAAAAAAAAGAAAAAACAGTAGAGATTATCTAAATGAAAATCCAAAGGTAAGAAGCAACATCCACTCCAGATGGGAAGGAATCAGCAAAAGAACTCTGCAAGTATGAAGACTCAAACTGAAAGGACACCCCCAAAAGGGAACACCAGCTCTCTAGCAATGATACCAACCAAAATCAGAACCCTGAAATGACAGATGAAGAATTTCAAACATGGATTGTAAGAAAACTCAATGAAATGCAAGATAAAATGGATACCCAACACAAAGAAACTGCAAAAAAAAAAAAAATGTTCAGGAAATGAATGAAAAACTCGCCAAAGAAATTGAAATATTAAACAAAAATCAAACAGAACTTCTGGAAATGAAGAATTTATTCAAGGAATTACAAAACACAGTGGAAAGCCTCAAGAATAGGCTAGATCAAGCAGAAGAAAGAACCTCAGGGATTGAAAGCAACACCTTTCAATTAAACAAGTCAGTTGTGGAGATAGAGTGGAGAAATAAGAGAAAGAGTGGGATTGTATGAAGAGGCCTAACATGAGAATCATAGGCATCTCTGAGGGTGAAGAAGAAAATACACAAGTTTTGGATAAACTATTTGAGGATATAATGGAGGAATATTTCCCTGGCCTTGCTAGAAATCTAGATATCCAGGTATAAGAAGCTCAAAGGACTCCTGGGAAATTCATTGCAAACAGAAAGACACCACGATACATAGTTATCAGACTGGCCAGAATAAACACAAAAGAGGCCCTCCTACGAGCCATAAGGTGAAAGTAGCAGGTAACCTACAAAGGAAAACCCATCAAACTAACTGCAAACTTTTCAGCTGAGACCTTACAAGCCAGAAGGGACTGGGGCCCCATTCTCAGTTTTCTCAAACAGAATAATGACCAGCCTAGAATTTTGTATGCTGCAAAACTAATTTTCTTATATGAAGGAGAAATAAAGACTTTCTCAGACAAGCAAAGACTGAAGGAATTCATCAAGACAAGACCTGCCCTCCAGGAAGTACTCAGAACAGCCTTACACACAGATCAGCACAATAGACAGTCACCAGTGTAAAATCCTCAAAAATCTAAAGGTCAAAGGCCAGATACCACAATGGCTCAAGAGAGAAAGCAAAGCAACAAAGTTCAACCGAACAGAATGAACAGAAATCTGCCCCACTTATCAATTCTTTAAATAAATGTGAATGGCTTAAACTGCCCACTCAAGAGACATAGGCTGGCCAAATGGGTAAATATACACAAGCCATGTATCTCATGTCTTCAGGAAACACATCTGCCCACAAAGATGCATTCAGACTCAAGGTGAAGGGATAGGAAACAATATTCCATTCAAATGGAAACCAAAAGAAAGCTGGCATGGCCATTCTGATTTCAGATAACTTAGTCTTCAAATTGACAAAAGTAATGAAAGACAAAGATCGTCACTATATAATGGTGAAGGGTACAATTCAAGAAGGCATAACAATTCTAAATATTTATGCAACTAACTCAGGTGCACCTAGATTCATAAAGCAAATCTTACTTGATCTAAACAAAATGATAAACAGCAGCACCGTAATAGCCGGGGACTTCAACACCCCTCTGACAGAACAGAACAGATCTTCCAAACAGAAAATAAACAAAGAAACGACAGACTTAAACAGAACTCTAGAACAAATGGGGCTGACAGACATTCACAGAGCATTCTACCCCAAAACTACTGAAAATACATTTTTCTCATTAGCTCATGGGACATTCTCTAAGACCAACCATATCCTAGGCCACAAAATATGTCTAAACAAATTTTTAAAAAATAGAAATTATACCATGCATCTTCTCCGACCATAGTAGAATAAAATTAGAAATCAACTCAAACAGAAACACTCATCTCTACACAAAGTCATGGAAACTAAACAACCTTCTGATGAACAATTATTGGGATAAGGAGGAAATTAAGATGGAAATCAAAAGATTCTTTGAACTAAATGACAAAGGAGACACAAGTTATCAAAATCTGTGGGACACAGCTAAAGCAGTTCTGAGAGGAAAATTTATATCCATAAATGCCTACATCCAAAAGACAGAAAGATCACAAATCAACAGTCTCACGAGTTATCTCAAAGAACTGGAAAAGGGTGAGCAAACCAACCCCAAACTCAGCAGAAGAAAAGAAATAACCAAGATCAGAGCAGAACTAAATAAAATTGATAACAAAAAAACTATACAGAAGATTAATAAAACAAAAAGTTGGTTCTTTGAAAAAATAAACAAAATTGCACACCTGTTGCTAAATTAACCAGAAGCAGAAAAGAAAGGACTCTAATAAACTCAATCAGGAATGAAAAAGGAGAAATTACAACTGATACCACAGAAATATAAAATATCACCTATAAATACTATAAAAATCTCTATGCACATACACTTAAAAATGTGGAGGAAATGGACAAATTCTTGGAAACACTTAGTCTCCCTAGGCTCAGTTAGGAAGAAATAGAATTCCTGAACAGACCAGTATCAAGTACCAAAATTGAAGCAGCAATAAAAAAACCTTCCTAAAAAAAAAAAAAGTCCAAGACCAGATGGTTTCACACCTGAATTTTACCAGATCTGCAAAGAAGAACTGGTGGTTATCCTGCAGAAATTATTCCACAACATCAAGAAGGAAGGAATCCTCCCCAACACATTTTATGAAGCTGACATCACCCTGATGCCCAAACCAGGAAAGGACTCAATAAAAAAAGAAAACTACAGACCAATATCCCTTATGAATATAGATGCAAAAATTCTCAATAAAATCCTAGCAAACCGAATTCAGGCACTTATCAAAAAAATAATCCATCATGACAAAGTGGGCTTCATCTCAGAGATGCAGGGATGCTTCAACATATGCAAATCTAAAACGTAATTCACCACATAAATAGAAGTAAAAACAAAGACCATGCGATCCTCTCAATAGATGCAGAAAAAGCATTCAACAAAATTCAGCACCCTTTTATGATAAGAATGCTTAACAAAATAGGCATAGACGGGACTTACCTCAAAATGGTAAAAGCCATATACAACAAACCCACAGCCAACATCATAGTGAATGGGGAAAAATTGAAAGCATTCCCGCTTAGAACTGGAACTGGACAAGGTTGCCCTCTATCACTTCTTATGTTAAACATAGTGCTCGAATTCATAGCCAGAGCAATCAGACAAAAGGAAATCAAGGGCATCCAAATGGGGGCAGAACAGGTCAAACTGTCACTGTTCACTGATAATATGATCTTATATCTAGAAAACCCCAAAGATTCTGCCATGAGACTACTGGAATTGATAAAAAAAAATTCAGCAAAGTCTCAGGTTACACAATCAATGTACATAAATCAGTGGCATTCCTATACCTCAAACTGAGAACCAAATCAAAGACTCAATACCCTTCACAATAGCAACAAAGAAAATAAAATACCTAGGAATATATTTAACTAAGGAGGTGAAAGTCCTCTACAGGGAGAACTATGAAACACTGAGGAAGGAAATAGCAGAGGACATAAACAGGTGGAAAACCATACCATGCTCATGGATCGGCAGAATCAACATTGTTAAAATACCTGTACCCAAAGTGATCTACAGAGTCAGTGTAATCCATATTAAAATACCAACATCATTTTTCGCAGACCTAGAAAAAATAATTCTACGCTTCGTATGGAACCAGAGAAGACCCTGTATGGCAAAAGCAATCTTAAGCAAAAAGAACAAATTGGGAGGCATCAATTTATCAGACTTAAAGCTATACCACAAGGCTATAGTAATTAAAGCAGCATGGTACTGGCACAAGAACAGAGCCATTGACCAATGGAACAGAACTGAGAACCCAGATATAAAACCATCCTTATATAGCCATCTGATCTTTGACAAAGCAGACAAAAACATACACTGGGGAAAAGAAGCCTTAGTCAATAAATGGTGCTGGGAAAATTGGATAGCCACATATGGAAGACTGAAACAGGATCCGCACCTCTCACCTCTCACAAAAATCAACCCATGGTGGATAACAGACTTAAACCTAAGGCGTGAAACTATTAGAATTCTGGAAGAAAATGTTGGAAAAACTCTTATAGACACTGGCCTAGGGAAAGAATTTGTGAAGAAGGCCCCAAAGGCAATCACGGCAACAACAAAAATAAGTAAATGGGACCTGATCAAATTAGAGAGCTTCTGCACAGTCAAGGAAATTATCATGAGAGCAAACAGACAACCTACAGAATGGGAGAAAATATTTGCATGGCACACATCCGATAAAGGGCTGATAACTGGAATCTCTACAAAACTCAGGAAAATCAGCAAGAAAAAAATCAAACAACTCTATCAAAAAGTGGGCAAAGGACATGAACAGAAACTTTTCAAAAGAAGATAGACTAATTGCTAACAAACATATGAAAAAATGCTCAACATCTCCAGTCATCAGGGAAATGCAAATCAAAACCACAGTGAAATATCAGTTATCTCCAGTGAGAATGGCTTTTATCAAAAAGTCCCGAAACAATAAATGTTGGTGTGGTTTCGGAGAGATAGGAACACTCGTGCACTGCTGGTGTGACTGCAAACTAGTACAACCTCTGTGGAAAGCAATATGGAGATACCTCAAAGAGCTAAAAGTAGAACTACCATTTGATCCAGCATCTACCGAAAGGAACAAAAGACATTCTATAAAAAAGACACCCACACTGGAATGTTAATGGCAGCACAATTCACAATCGCAAAGATGCGAAAACAACCCAAGTGCCCATCAATACACGAGTGGATTAATAAAATGTGGTGTCTGTATACCATGGAGTTCTACTCAGCCACAAAAAACAATGGTGATCTGGGACCTCTTGTATTATCCTGGATAGAGCTGGAGCTCATTCTAGTAAGTGAAGTATACAAGAATGGAAAAACAAGCACCACATGTACTTACCATCAAATTGGTATTAACTGATCAACACTTGTGTGCACATTTAGTAATAACATTCATCAGGTTTCGGGTAGGCGGAGGGGGAGGAGGAGATGGGTATAGTCACACCTAATGGGTGTGCTGCGCACTGTCTGGGGCCTGGACATGCTTGTAGCTCTGACTCGGGCGGGGCAAAGACAATATATATAACCTAAACATTTGTATGCCCATAATATTCCGAAATTAAAAAAAAAGAGAGAAAAGCAGTAGGGAAGAGAGAACACAGTTTTTAAAGGAATGGCAATTTACTGTTTCCAAAGCCAGCAAATAGTCACGTAAAGTGTCAGCAGTTTTTGCATACACATTTGTAGAGAAATACATATTATAAATTAAAACCACACAGTGTAACAATGTGACTCCTTATCCTATTTCATAATAGATTTTGGATAAAAAGCAGAGGTTTTCTGTCCACATTGTTTTTTGTAATTGGAAGTTGATAAATTGACAAGGTTTTATAAATGTGGCCTGCAATATCCATGCCTTTTATTCTGTTTTTGCAGTTACTATTATGTAAATTTACAATATTATTAGAAAACTCCCTAGTAGATTAGTGAGTAAAAAGTTGCTTTATGCCCTGTTAAGTATTGTAATTAATTGCTCGAAGGCATGTTTTATATCTACACTTCGCTTGCCACAGTGTAAGGATCTAAGTAAGCCACATACTGGTGACAGGGAGTTACCTGCGTGTGCTGCGGGTGTTTGTGGGGATAGGGTTGTATAGTGGTGACATCTTTTTGGAAAACAACTTGACAATATGTATTAAGAATCTTAAAAATGTTTGTATTCCTTGATCTTTTAATAATAATTCCACTTCTAAAAGTCTATCCTAAGGACATAATTAGAAGAGTGGTTAAAGATTTATGGACAAAGATACTCACAGCAGCATTATCTGTAAAAGTAAAAAAAAAAAAAAAATTACAGATACACACATGCGTATAAAAAGAAGCCTAACTATCCCAAAGAGAATGGTTAAATAGATTAAAATACAGTATTTTCATTCAGTAGGGTATCTGCAGGTGTTATAAATTATGTTAATGAATTTTAATAAAGAAAAATGACAGATAATAAATGAATAAAGATTTCAAACTATCACGTTTTGTGATCTCAATTATATAAACACAGCATGCACATAAAAGGATTAGAAGGAAGAGCGCCCCAATGTTGACATGTTGTCTGCAGGTGGTGGGGCTGTCATATTCCCTTCTTGGGATAACAGCTGTGTAGAGGAAACCAGGGCTGTTGTGTCCCTTGCCAAGGTAAAGTTTTGTGGGTGAGAAAAACGACGTACATGTTAAGGCCACTGACCTCAGTGTGAGAGGATGGTGGGAGCCTTGTTTAGTTTTGGTAAACTTTGCCAAACAAAATTGTGATCATTTGTCAGCGCAGTGCAGGGAAAATTTCTATATACATGTGTATGTATTATATATTTTTAATACATTATAATTACATATAAATTATGTATATATTGGGTTTTCTAATAACTTAGTGGTTAAATAGCAATAACACTAGTATCATTAAGGGCTTCTTTTTTTAAGAAAGTACTTTTGAAAATGACATAGCATTGAATGATTTTCTAATAGGGCTAATGAGAATACTCTGATTTCTGCACATCTAACCCTGTCTGTGGTCAGTGGTGTCTGCTCGTGAGATTGGACCTGGGGTGCTGTTGGCAGCGATTACTGTAATGTCTTACTACCTGAGCCATGTAACGATGGAATCCAGCTCCTTGTTCTCATTATCACAGTTCTCTGGCAAACTGAGCAAGGTTGCTGTGGGTAAATATAAACCATGCCAACAAATATTTAGTAAATGCCTTTTATGGTCATAGGTTCTTTCCAGAATCGACTAAGTATGTTAGGGGTAACCTAATGGAAAGGTAGACTCAATAAAGGAGATTCCTAGGTGATAGTATCTAGGTAGCAGTCGTGAGCTGTGGAACTTTACAGGACAGCTGTAAAGTAATTTAGTCGGTCATGTGCTAGGGTTAAAGGTGACTCTGAAGGTTGTTTCACTGTTTTTTAATAAATAAATAGTCGAAGAAAGATTTGGCAAGAGGAAGAAACGATCCTTCTTGTCCTTGCTCTCTCAGGGAACTGTCTCCTGTTATCAGGTTCTGGGGTGTTTACTTGGCCTTGACCGCTCACCACTGCTGTGTCAGCTCCTAGCCCTGGACCGAGCGAGAGTTCAAATAAACCAAAAAGTTTTCACACAGCTGGACTCTTCTGCCGGTGAATGGTGCCAATATGTCCGCTCTCAATTTTTAAAAGAGATCAGCAAGAAAAAATCTGAAAGGAGTCCATGACCTGCTAACCATGACCTGGATAAACTTCAGTTTGGAACCTTGAGACTTCAGACCACCTGGCATGAGATGACTAGCAGGTTCTGGGAGATACTGTTTGATTTATTGAGAGCCATACTTGGGGTGCCTTGCTCTGTATTACTACCCAATTTTATTAATGGTTAGGATTAACCTTTCTTTGCATAAATGAAAGTGCTCGTAAAGCTCTCATTTCTAAAATGTCATTATTATAGCACCGTAGTCATAGGTCCACCGTCCAGCTCTGGCTAAGCGGGAATGTGGGGCAGAATTTGCAGACACCAGTCACCTAGTCTAGCATAGCGCCTGGTTTATAGCAGGCACTTCCTGTATTTTTGCTGATTTTTAACATTATGCATATGAATGAATAAATGAGTGAAGGAACAAATAATATAGCTAGAATATGCTGAATTCGGATAAGATGGCAGTTCTTATTAAATACTACGTCTTAAGGTGCTTCTGGGAACTGATTTATATTAAGGTATTCCACTCACTTTAAGAGACATTTATGAAGTGCCCACTTTCTGCTAGGCATTAGAATTCTACAAAGTTAAAATGATGTCATTCTTGCCTTCAAAGAAGTCATAGCTATGTAACCAGATAAGTTACACAACAGAGTGATGCAGTGACAGATACGTGTCCACGGTATAGAGGTGGCATAGAAGAGAAAGAATTAACCATATCTGAAGGACGGCATGGATGTTGTTAATTTTACTAATTTTATTTATCTTGTTTATTAGCCATCTGCTCCACTTGAATACAGGTATAAATTTTTGTCTGACTTACTTATTTTTATTTACATATTTTTAAGTGCTGAATCTCCAGCTTCTAAAATAGTACCTATGATAAGCATTCAATAAATATTTGTTGCATGAACAATTTTTGACAGATACTGCCAAATTACCTTCAGAAAGAACTTACTGATTGTATTTCCATCAACAATGTAATAGTGATTTTTACCTACATCTTTACCAGTGCTAAGTTTTGTGAAATTTTTAAAATTTTGCTAAATGTGCCACACTATCTCTATATTAAAAATATAACGACCCCCTGCCCCCAACTGCCACCGGTGTTCGGCATTCTGTTTTCTGCCGCCCTTGTATAGAAAACCCTCGAAGGAGTGGTCTGCGCCTGCTTCCTAAGTCCCCTCCCTTCTCCTTCTGCCCTGATCCCACCACCGCGTTCTTGTTCTCTCTCTGCTGAGACCTGTGCTCTCCATTGGGCCTTTCTGACGATGTCTCATCAGTGTTTGAGCCCATCGATCACTCTTCTAGAAATGGTTTTCATTTTCTCCCACAGCATTCTCCTGGATTCTGTCCTATTTCATTGACTGCCTCTTCTGAGTCTCATTGCTGCTTCCTTCTCCTCTATTCGGTCTCTAGTGGTTGGACTGTCCCAAGGCTCTTTCAATCCTCTGAACATACTTTCCTTAGAGAGGGTCTACTAGTGGCGAGGCTTCTGTACACCTAAAATCGACATTTCCAGCTCGACTCTCCTCGCGGCTCCAGACTCACACGTGCCACCGTCAGCTTGGCAGCTGTACTGGGATGTCTAATAGGTATCCCAGACTCACCTGCGCCAGAACAGAACTGCTGGCTACCCCTCTCCTGTCCAGTCAGCCACGTTTCAGTGAACAGAGCTATTACTGTTTCACCAAAACCCAAGAGTTACCCTTGACACCTCTTCATCCCACACTCCATATCCAATCCGTATTCAGCACATCCAGCTGGTTCCACCTTTAGACCATATTGTGAATCCAACTGTTTTCACCACTTACATGGTTGACGTGCTGCTCTAACCCGCCGTGTCCTCATCTGTCCCCTGGGTGGTTACAGTACCTCCTGCTCGGCCTCCCTCTTCCATTCCTGCCCCACGCCAGTCTGTTCTCCACCAGCCAGTGATCTCTTTAAAGCATAGATGAGATCATATCACACCCCTTCTCCAAGTCTTCCGAGGGCTTGCTGTTGCATTTAGAACAAACCCCTGCAGTCTTTAGCATGGCCTTGAAAGCTGGGTGTGACCTGGCCTAGCCTTCCTCTCTGACCTGACTTCATCCCTTCCTGCTCTCTTTCTGGCTTGTTCCACTCTCACCAAAGTGTCTGGCTCAACCCCATCACAGGCTTGCCCTTGGTGTTCTTTCTGTTTGAACAGTCCGTGAGCCTGGGGCCTTATCTGAAAAAAGGGAAGAAAACCAGTAGTGCCTATCTCATCACGTTGTCGTGGAAATTAGTGTATTAAAAGCACTGAAATGGTGTCTGGCATGTAGTAAGCACGTATATGTTAGCTATTACTTTGTTGTTTTTGTTCTAGTTACTATTTGGGGGAACGTAGAGAGCAATTCATGTTAGTTGTGTTGAGTTTTACGTGCTCATGAGATACATAAATAGAAATGCACTGTAGGCAGTTAGATGTATTCGTTTGGAATGAGTAGTTCTGTGTAGTAGGAGGTAGCCTGGTACCTGGGAAGAATGAGTAAAACTTCTAACTCTGATTTAGTGTCTAGACATCAGTTTGTGAATTGGGAAGATGTGGCTCAGTAAGTGCTTTGTATTTGTCGTGATCTACAGAGAACTTTCGAAATTGATGGCAGCCACCATACTTACAACTCTAGCTGTTCAAGTGAAAGATTGCAATGATTTTTGTGATTTAGATTTTTTTTTTCTTTTTTCTTTTTAAATGTTTCTCAGTGAGCCAAGGCCCGAGTTTCGCTCTAGAAATCTGTCCTGCCTGCTTCTGTAATTTGACGCTATGCCTCCAGATCTTGGATCCTTATGGATACCGCTGTATGTTACTCTTGCAATACTGTGCTCTTCTGTGAGTTCAGGTAAGAACAGAAGAATGGGGGTGGGGGTTGGTTGAAGCCTTTCATCATCTTAATCCTATAAGGAACAAGTTTTACCTTCAGTGCATTGCTGATAATAGTGGTTTCTTTCTTTTCTTTTCTTTTCTTTTCTTTTCTTTTCTTTTCTTTTCTTTTTTCTTTTCTTTTCTTTTCTTTTCTTTTTTTCTTTCTCTCTCTCTCTCTCTCTCTCTCTCTTCTTTCTTTCTTTCTTTCTTTCCTTTCTTTCTTGTTGAGAGACAGGGTCTCACTCTAGTGTCTGGGCTAGAGTGCAGTGGTGTCATCACAGTTCACAGTAACCTCAAACTCCTGGGCTCAAGTGATCCTCCCATCTCAGCCTCCTGACAGAAGCAGGCCACCACATTCAGCTAATTTTTCTATTTTTTTATAGAGACAGGGTTGCTATAGGCATTAGCCACCATGCCCAGCTGATAATAGTGGTTTCTAAAGATATTTCTAAGATTTGTTTGACCAGCTATATGATTAAAAAACTTGATTAATTAAGTAATTTAAGGATCTCTTTGGGTTGGGCACAGTGGCTCACACCTGTAATCCTAGCACTCTGGGAGGCTGAGGCGGGAGGATCACTTGAGGTCAGGAGTTTGAGACCAGCCTGAGCAAGAGCAAGACCCCATCTTTATTAAAAATAGAAAAAATTAGCTGGGCTCAGTGGCGTGTGCCTGTAGTCCCAGCTGCTTGGTAGGCTGAGGCAGGAGGATCGCTTGAGCCCAGGAATTGGAGGTTGCAGTGAGCTAAGATGACGCCACAGCACTCTAGCCAGGGTGAAAAAGTGAGACTGGCTCCAAAAAAAAAAAAACACAAAAAACGATCTCTTAGTAGTACTTGGGCATTAGCAGGCCTTCTCATTCTTCTCCTTGTAATTTATTCCTTTTGTTGCCTTAAAAATAAATATTTTCTGATCACGCTTTTTTCAATAAGGGGATATGTTGTAAATTTTTGAGTTAGAAATGATAACAGGAATAAAATGCTAAATGTATACCACTAAAGAGAAGTTTTACAATCAACATGGTATAATATTCAACTTGGAGTGAGAGAACTTGTTTCAAATCCCAGGTGTGCCACTTTCTTTCATGACCTTGCCTAACTTACTGTGTACCTCTTTGGGTTCCTGAAAAGCTAAAATGTGTTTACCGTTAAGCGTATATATAAACTTCAAGCCTAATACATAGGCCACATGTATTTCTTTTTATTTTAGAGTTACGTAAAAATGGATGTGTAAGTGTACACAAATACAGTGATGTATATTCATTGAGTAATATTTATATATATATATATATAATCCATTAAAATACTATATAACTATGTTAGATTTGGTAAGGTACAAATCGATTTAGTAGTTTTATTTGTTTGTGTTTTGCTAAACAACCCCCCAGATTCAGCCAAGAGCGGCATGTTCTGTAATGTTCGTTTCTGATTAAATATCCTGTAAAAGTAGATTCAGTAATTTATTGATTTTTTCCTTAGTAAGTGTTTTATTCCACCAGATGGACAGTATTCCTGCTCCCCTCTCCCTTTGGACGAGAGGAGACTCTGTGTTGATACGTTAGTGCGAGAACACCCCGTCCAAGTTCCTGGAGGAACAGACATGACAAATGAAGCTATTTCAAACACCAAGTAAAAATATTAAGCCTTATGTTGAAGGAGGGATAGACTTCGTATTTCAGTTGTGGCTTCTTAACTTTTTATTTGTTTTCTTAAAAGTTGAACATTATTTTTTATTGAAGGGAAGTACTCAAGAAATGCTATAGCCTTCATTTAGAGAGTAACTTGCTCTCTCATAAGTCAAATCCTATTGTAAAATAGAGAATTCTTTTTATTTGGAAAGTCATCTTCACTTTTTCCGGCTCTTAATTTCCATTTTTACAAGTCACTTTGTTAAAAAAGCAATTTATTATTTCTCATTAATAGAATTTGTTTTATATTTGATTTATATCATAAGCATTTTTGTCACTTCTACCCTAATTGTTAAGTCCTAAGTTAACACGTTGCCTTTTTTTCTTCCCCAAAATAGGCTTAGAAGAATTTTGCTAGAACTTTTATAAGTATCAAGAACCATAACATACCCAGATGAAATAAGAGCTTACCTTTGATTATAAAGATACAGATGAAACGTGTTTAATGTGCTCTTCTTTCTCTCTCCCTTTCTCTGTCCCACTGTCACCCTCTCCCTGTTTCTTTGCACACGGGGAATGTTCCCTTGTAGACTTGGCACCGTATTTTATTTCTGGGCCACTCTCTGCTATCCAGAAACTCGGTGGACCTGTAGTACTACACTGTTCTGCTAAACCTGTGACTGCTCATATCTCATGGTTGCATAATGGAAAAAGATTGGACAGAAACATGGAACATATTCAGATCCATGAGGGGACTTTGACGATTCCTTCTCTGAGCCCCTCCCTTTCGGGTTCCTACCAATGCGTTGCCAACAACAGTGTCGGTGCGATTGTGAGCGGCCCGGCGACAGTATCCACTGCACGTGAGTTTAGTTTCGTCTCTGTTGAACATGAAATCACTGTTAGCACTTGTATGTTTGAATAGTGGAAGAGTACAGGCTTTGGTGTGAGACATGCAGGAGTTCTTGTCCCAGCCTTGACTCCGACTGTATAATTGGGGGGAAATGTACTTGAACTCCGTTAGCCTGGCCTAGGGTCTTCTTCTGTAACAACGGTATGGAAATGGTTTTTCTCTCTCTTTTTTTTTTTTTCAAGTTACACAGGACAGTTTTCTAATGTGAATTCTGGACCATTTCCTTTTAACTATTTAAAAGTCCTTAATATCGATAACAATAAAAGAGCCGTTGTCTACTTTGACACTCAGTTATTTTGTTCAGTCCTTTGTCTTTCTTTCATGTCTAATTGTTTTACTTGCCTTCATTATTGAGCAATTTTAATTTACTTAATTGAAACAAGGCTAAAGAAGCAGGAAAATAATAACTGACTGTAAAGAAAGGAATGTTGATATTGAACTTACGGAAAATCTGGAATGCGTGGTTTTTCTTAGTAAGTTTGAACTAATCTGCCTTTCAAACGGTGACGGCTTCCAGTAACGTCTTTGTAAGGGAACCCTATTTACAGAACGGATCTGTATTCCCCGGGAGTAGTGAGTTTGTCATAACTGAGAAGAGTAAATGTTTTTGTAGAGCTGTGACCCTGGGCAGCTCCCGGACACACCCTGGAGAGCTGAGTTCCTGGTGGCAGGCGCCGAGTGCTGCGAGCACCGGAGACAGGGAAGACCCTTCCTGAAGGGAGGCAGTGAGACTGGATTAGGGTACCCAGATAACCGGAATGATTTATTGCTTTGTTTTTTGATGCCCTGGGTTCATCCCAGAAACCATTTTACTGCTACATGAGCAGCTACAAAGAGAATAGAGACTCACAGGGAGAGTGAGTTTGACGAGGGGACTGGGTTGAGAAGGATTTATCTTGACAGAATGGGAACAATTATTTTTTGTCGTTCTCCTAGACATTTTAGGAGCAGTTAGTATTTTTATGGTCTCCTGGAAGCACTGACTTACGAAAAAGGGTGCCGTGACTTAGATGTCAGCCCTCAACCACGTATCTCTGCCCCAGCTGCTTTCTGAGATGAAAAGATCATGTTGCCCTCTGGACTGGGATTAGACGCCACAAAAGGCCATACTGCAGACATTGTTCCTAATTTTTCAATTTCCTTTGGGAAATATAATTTGAATTTGTATCTGTCTATCTGTCTACTTGTTTATTGCAGTTCTTGGTGATTTTGGTTCATCCACAAAGCATGTTATTACAGCAGAAGAAAAAAATACTGGTTTCATTGGCTGCAGGGTACCAGAGAGTAACCCCAAAGCTGAGGTGCGCTATAAAATCCGGGGAAAATGGCTGAAACATTCCACAGGTGAGACCTTTTATGAAAGCCAATGGTGCACACAGAACAAATGCTCATTAGATAGCCTCTGTGTGCTAGGGACTGTGGATACAAGAATGCATGAGATATTAATATATTGTCTCTGCTCTCAGCAGTCAAGGGGAGAAGGCCAAAAGGAAGGGTTACAATATGTAAGTGATTACAGCCCCTCCCCGGAGGGCTCGCTCCCTCAATTCGTTCAGGTCCTGCTGAGACAGCACTTCCTTAGAGAAGACTGCCTTCATGGCCCTACCTGAGATAAATGCCCTGCCACCTGTCGCCTTATTCAGCTTCGTTTTTCTTCATAGAATTGATCACACCTGCCCTCGTGTTACACGTATCTTAGTTTGCTTGTTTATTACGTGCCCCTCTCTTTGCCACTCCCTGGCCCCCACTGGACTGCTGGCTGCATGAATGCAGGGCTTTTGTCTGCTTTTTTCCGTGCTGTATCACTTGTGCTTGGGCCATTGCTAGCAGAAAATAGCACTCGATATGTATTAGTTGAAAAAGAAAATGGATGAGCGCAGTGTGACTAGTGCTCTAGGTGGAGGTGTGCTCAGGCGCTGCCTGTGGTCATTGTGTCTTTGAGCATGTTTCCTGTGCTTTGAGATTCGCCCTCTGTTATTGCAGTGTTTCTGCTAGGCTTAATTTCGCTGTGCCAGCCCTGTTGACTTTTTTTTCTTTTCTGCTTCTACTTTGCCTTTCTGTCATTGAATGAAATTTCCTTGATTGCTTCTCTGTTGCTGGTCTCGTGGCTAAATTTAAAGCGTACCTGTTAAGCTTTGTTCGTTTTAGTTGTGGTGTTCGTCGTAGAGGGAGAGGCCTAACTGAACTTACTTCCTTCCTCAGAGAATTACTTAATCCTTCCGTCGGGGAATCTTCAGATTTTGAACGTATCCTTAGAGGACAAGGGATCATACAAATGTGCAGTTTATAATCCTGTCACACATGAATTAAAAGTCGAACCCATTGGCCGAAAGCTCCTTGTGAGTCGTAAGTATTTGGGAGAATAATGGCAACTAGAAAAAGGAAGAGCCCTCAAAAGCATTCCTCATAAAAAGTTGGGAAATGAGAGTTCGTTGTTTCTTCAGATCCTGTTTGTTTATCAAAAGAAAGCCTTACCAAAAAAAGTAAATATGCCAATGCATTATAGGCTAGCACTGTACATGCTTTAAAAATATACCAATTTATAGTGAGGAATTTTGGTCAAGGTGGCAGAGCGAATGCATATGGGGAATTTTGCCCTTCACTAAAACAAGAAGAAATTATAGAGGAAATGCAGCTTTGTCACAGTGGTGATTAAATTGGTGGCTAGCTGTACGTTATGGAAAAAAAGATCTGTCCTCTTTCATTCAGATACAGTAAAAATCACTGCTGATTTTTAGATTATGGTAGTTCAGTTGAAGAAGCACCAACAGTCAGGGAGTAGCTTCTGAATTTGAGAAATCTACATTTCCAAACTGCTAAGGGCTGCAGAATCTTTTAGTTTTAATCCTCAACTAAAAAGAATGTAGCTCCCAAACAGGGCCTTATAACGTAAAGAGGACTGAATGGGAATGTCGGGACACGCAGCTTTGCTGAGGAAGGATCGGACGCAAACACTTCCTGACCATCTGGTGTCTTTTCCTTCCCCAGGCCCCTCTTCAGACGGTTTTCACATTCTTCACCCCACCCTTTCGCAGGCGTTAGCCGTTCTTTCCCGCAGCCCTGTCACCTTGGAGTGTGTGGTGAGCGGGGTCCCTGCTTCTCAAGTGCACTGGCTGAGGGACGGGCAGGATGTCGTGCCGGGACACACCTGGAGAAGGTTGTATTCTCATCTCGCCACAGACAGCATCGGCCCAGTGGACTCTGGAAACTATTCCTGCGTGGTGAGGAGTAAGTCTGGAGACTTGAGACATGTGACTTACATGGTTACTGTACTTGGTAAGACGTTGCTTATCAAATGTTTTTTTCAAATGAAGCCATTTTTCTGATCTAACTGATGTTTGAAGGAAAGATCTATTTGCAAACAAAAATGAAATTGGAAATATCTAGAAATGTCTACACCTGTAGCCAGAACACCTCCATTTTTCTAAAGGAGTGCTGAGTTAGGCTGCATTTCCGGGTCTCACAGAACATCTCACATGGAATGTTCTTGGGAACCTAAACCCCAACCTAGTTATGTAATGCAGAGCTTGTTCTCCCTTCTTCGTGACCTAGAGGAAAGAAAATGGAAATCAGTAGAATGTAAGATTCTGGGCTGTCTCTGGGTGTAGTATCTAGTAGTTGTAACGAAGATGGAATGCTGACTAGAAAATGTCATCTCAGAAAGAAATTGATGTTTCATTTTATTTTCCCTTTTGGATGGTTTCACCTATGTTTGGTTCATAAAATTTGCATTATTTCCACTCACATTTCTATAAATACTCTTTATTTCAAAGATAGTCCCTTTCTGTCTTTTTTTTTTTTTTTTTTTTTTTTTTTTTTTTTTTTTTTGAGACAGAGTCTCACTCTGTTGCCTGGGCTAGAGTGCCGTGGTGTCAGCCCAGCTCACAGCAACCTCAAATTCCTGGAGTCAAGTGATCCTCCTGCCTCAGCCTCCTGGGTAGCTGGGAATACAGGCACGTGCCACCGTGCCCGGCTAATTTTTGCTATTTTTAGTTGTTTGGCTAATTTCTTTCTATTTATAGTAGAGACAGAGTCTCGCTCCTGCTCAGGCTGGTCTCGAACTCCTGAGCTCAAGCAATCCTCCCACCTTGGCTCCTAGAGTGCTAGGATTACAGGCGTGAGCCACCACGCCCAGCCCAAAGCTAGTCTTTTTCAACCAGCTACCTATCTCACAGTCATGTGTGGCAGCAGAGAATGTTTTCCTTTATCAAAACATATTTTTATGAAACCAGAAAAAAATGGGTAGGAAGTGGTTTCATAGTAAACATAATTTTTGTAAGCCCTCTGCATGTGTTTATTTACAACCATGGCCTGATGCAGGTTAGCAACACTAGAATTAATGTAAGAATATGGCAGATGGTCTTTAAAATTCAATGATAATCAGGACTGGATTAACATGCATAATCATTTAATTTAAGCATATGCTACAGATGTCAATAAGTGACTTACTTTTTTGGGTAAAAATAGATTTTATAGATGCTAAAAGAAGGTGTGTTTTTCCCCCTTTTTATTTACACTGTACCTTAAAGCAAAATTAACCATAAAAATAATTTAACCTCTGAAGAAACTCTTCCGTTTTGGCTCTTGTTCAGTGTGAAATCCAGGGAAACTGTTTCCTTATTTCGTACTAATCACCTGAAATAAGTGCTAGGAGAAACCCCCAGGATTAGAAAGTATCTGTGTGTGTGTGTGTGTGTGTGTGTGTGTGTGTGTGTGTGTGTGTGTGTGTCTGTGGGTTTTGGGGAGTTAAGTGGGTGGAGCCATCTATGAAAGGCTTATTAGTAACATATGGTTCATCCTATTAGTGGAAAGTTAAAATGCATTCCTAATTTTTTCTTGGTGACCACAGCAGACAGAAGAATGTGAACAAACAACTTGGTTTCAACTAAGTTATTGGTAGAGAGAAGATTTTATGACTTGTGTGATAATTTAAAAAGTACGTCTTGAGGGCTAGAGTTTAATTTGTATGTTTTATTTTCAGAACATGCTTCAATTTCTAAAGGACTGCAGGATCACATAGTGTCTCTGGGTGCCACAGTGTACTTTACCTGTGATGTTCATGGGAACCCATCCCCCAACCGTACCTGGTTTCATAATGCTGAGCCCATTCATCCTTCCCCACGACATCTAACTGCAGGAAATGGACTGAAAATCAGTGGAGTTACTCTGGAAGATACTGGGCTGTACCAGTGTGTGGCAGATAATGGGATTGGATTTATGCAGTCTACCGGAAGACTTGAAATTGAAAAAGGTAGGCTTTTAGTTCATGTAATCACAGGAAATTTACTTTACTGATGAGGGGCTTTTGTTGTGGTTAAAAATGAAATCATTGTTGCTGAAAGAAAGTTACTCTATCACCATGCAAGTCAAAAAGCCGCACTTAAGGACCTATAAGGCCACATGTGGCCTTAAGGTCGCAGGTTTCCCACCCCTGGACTAGTATTTTATTGATGACCGTTTCTCATCTTTTGCCATTACAAATAGCTCTATAGTGATGCCCTTCTACAAAGAGTATTTTGCACATGCGTGAGTACCTATAAAAGAAATTCATAGGAAGGAACATGTAAATAAAACCATATATGTGTTGGTAATTTTGGTAGGTATTACTGAATTAATCTCTGTAATTATTACCACTTTATACTCCCACCAGCAGGGTATAACACTGCCGTATCCTCAGACCCTCACCATCCCAGGGTATTGTCAATTTTTTTTTTATCTTTTCCAGTCTGATAGGTAAAAAAAAAAAAAAAAAGTACCTCTTAATCTACATTTCTTTTATTATAAGTGATGTTGGGCATCTTTTCATATGTTTTTGAGCCATTTTGAATTTGCTTTCCTATGTATTGACTGTTTATTGTCTTTTGCCCATTTAAAAATTAGGTTATTGGTCATTTGTCATATTGATTTATGAGAATTTTTTAAATATTAGGGAAATCGATTGTTGGTCTATGGTATGAGTTATAAATATTTCAAATTTCAGAGAATCAGCATGATACAGACCACATTTTCTGACCTTAGTGTAATTTATTTAAAGGTTAATAATTAAAACATAATTTTTAAAAAAAACTGACATGTACTTGGAAATTTAAAGTTATACTTCTCAATAGTTGGAACAGAAAAGAAATTATAACGGAAATTTAAAATTCTTTGAACTGAATGAGGATGAAAATGCTGCAGATCAAGTTTTGTGAGAGACACAGCCAAAACAGGATTTAGAGGGAAATTTATAGCCTTAACCAGTAAGACTGAAAATTAGTGAGTGAAGTAAAAGAATGACAGAATAGCCATAGGAAGCAGAAGAAAGGGGATAATAAAAATAAGGGCAGAAAGCAATTGAATAGAAAATAAAGATAAAATATAGAGGATCAATAAAGATAGAAATTGGTTCTTTTGTAAAGTCTAATAAAATGGAAAAATCTGTGGCAAAATTGATCATGAGAAAAGAAAGCAGGTACAAATAAACAATATTAGGAATAAAAGTGGGTGATAAGTACAAGTCTTACAGAAATTGAAAATAAGATTATGATAAACTTTACGATAGTAATTTACAAATATAGACAGAAATAGACAAATTCTGAGGAAAAATATAACTTAGCAATGCTGACTTAAAAGAAATAAAAAGCCTGAATAGTCCAACACCTATCAAAGAAATTGAATTAGGAGTTAAAAGTCTTCCCACAAAGAAAATATCAGGCCAGATGGTTTTATGGAAGTTCTACCAACCTTGCAAGTAACAGACCGTTCCAAATATTACACAGACTCTTCCAGAGAACAGGAAAAGATGGAAACTCTCCAGTCTTGATCACAAAAGGGTGGTATAAGAAAGGAAAATCAAAGGCCAATCTGGTTTATGAACATGGGTGTAAAAATCCTAAATAAAACATTAGCAAGCTAGGAATAAATAAAAAAAGATAATGTATCTTGACCAAGAAGTTATTCCAGGAGTCCATCAGAAAATTTAAAGTGTCTTTCACCCTGTTTAATGAATAAAGGAGAAAAGTGATATGATTATCTCACTAGAGGCAGAAATACATTGGTCATTCAGTATCCATGTTAGACAATCTTAGAAAAGTAGAAATAGAAGGGAACTTTCTTAACTTAATAAAGAGTATCTAACAAGAACTTACAGGAAACATCACTTTTTTTTATTTTATTTTTATTTCTGCATATTATGGGGGTACAAATGTTTAGGTTATGTTGCCCTTCGCCCTTCTCCCCCAGTCAGAGCCTCAAGCGTGTCCATCCCCCAGACGGTGCGCATCGCACTCATTATGTGTGTATATACCCATCCCCTCCTCCCCACTCCCATCTGCCCGACGCCTGATAAATTGTTATTCCTATATGTGCACTTAGGTGTTGGTCAGTGAAACCAGTTTGCCGGTGAGTACATGTGGTGCTTCTTTTTCCATTCTTGGGATACTTCACTTAGTAGAATGGGTTCCAGCTCTATCCAGGAAAATGCAAGAGGTGCTATATCACCACTGTTTCTTATAGCTGAATAGTACTCCGTGGTATACATATACCACATTTTGTTAATCCACTCATGTATTGATGGGCACTTGGGTTGTTTCCACATCTTTTCAATTGTGAATTGTGCTGCTATAAACATTTGGGTGCAGTTGTATTTTTTATAGAATGTCTTTTGTTCTTTTGGGTAGATGCCCAGTAATAGGATTGCTGGATCAAATGGTAGATCTACTTGTATCTCTTTAAGGTATCTCCATATTGCTTTCCACAGAGGTTGCACTAGTTTTCAGTCCTACCACCAGTGTATGAGTGTTCCTATCTCTTCACATCCACGTCAATATTTCTTGTTTTGGGACTTTTTGATGAAGGTCTTACTGGAGATAAGTGATATCTCATTGTGGTTTTGATTTGCATTTCTCTGATGATTAGAGAGGAAACATCATTTTTAATGGTGAAATGCGAGACATCTCTTGCAGTCATCACTGCGTTGGAGGTCCTAACCAGCACAAGAAGACGTAAAAAGAAATAAGAAAGAAAGAACCCGAATTGTTATTAATTTACAACTGATATGATTGTTAACATAGAATATCCCCAATAGTTTGCTGGCTATTATTATTATATATCTTATTATTAGAAGTAATAAGAACATTTAACAAGGTGGCTGGGTGAAGACCAATGAATAAGAATCAGTTGCCTTTGTATATACCAGCAACAAACAGAAAATATAATTTAAAAATCACCTTTTTATATTAGCAACCATAAAGCAGACCCAGTTACACAGGAAGATATACCAGTTCATGGATGCCAAAATTCAGTATAATGCAGTTATCTGGTCTTTCAAAAAATTTTCTGTAGAGTCATGAAATTCCAATTAAAATCCTGTCATAATATTTTGAGGATCTTGACAAAGCGATTCTAAAATTTATATGGATGATCAGAGGCCCAAGAACAGCTAAGGCACTCTAGCAGAAGAAGAAAAAGAACATGGGAGACTTGATTTAAAGGTGCGAAGAATCTGTAGTAATTAAGAAAGTGTCATATTGGTGCAAGAACAAGCAGACTCTTGGAGCATGGTGGAGACTGCCAGAAAGACATTTGCATGCAGGCACCTGACCGAGCCAGCATCACACGTCGTCAGGGGAGGGACATCCACTTTCAGTTTTGATGTGGGATCATAGATTATCAAAATGGAGAAAACAGTAAAATTAAATTTCTAACTCACATCGTATATAAAGATAAATTCCCAGTGGACTGAAGACCTAAATGTGAAAGAAAAAATGCAAAAATTTTTAAATAGAATATTGAAGAATGTATGATCTGTGGGTAAAACTTTTTAATAAGACATTTTAAAAGGTGCTAATTAAGAAAGATGTGACTACATTGAAATGAAAAATCTTTGTTATTAAAAGACACCATTAAAAACTGAAAAAAAAGCAATGGACTAGGAGGAGATACTAGCAGCACACAGAACTAAACAAAAGAACAGTATACAAAGAACTCTGAACCATTACAAAAAAGATAAATGACCCAGTAGAAAAACTGACAAAAGGCATTTCACAGAGGAGGAAAAATATGAATGGCACATAATCACATGAAAAGATGTGCAAACTCATTAGTGCTCCGGAAAATGCAGGTTCTGACCAGTGAAATAACATTTTACACTCAGTAGCTTGGCAAAAATCCAGAAATCTGATGCCACTGGTTGGTCCCGTCAGACGTGGGATGCAGGACTAGAGGAAAGAACGGCCAGAGGAGATGTCATGTACGTTGATCAACGTACCATTGCAGGCCCACTTAAAAATACCAGATGATGCCAGCACCAAAAGGAAAGACTTGCTGCCACTTTGATTTAGCAACAAAAATATTGTTTCTAAATAATAAGAAATTGGTAAGAAATATATGCATCAGCTTGTATTTAGAGCAGGTTTTTTCTCCCAGGCTTTTTATAATCAGATTCCTGGCCCCTTCCGCCTCCTCCCTGAACTGACCACTGTCTTGAAGGAATGTTATCTAGTTTTATATTTTATACTTTTTTCTTGTTAGAGTCTGAGCTTTCAGCTTTATGTGTTCTTTATTTACAGTGGTGAAATATTATAGTATCCCTGTTGGAAAGCTCTCAAAAGATTTCTTTATGTACATTTCTCTCTTTCTGAAGGACAAGAAATCTATGTAGGATGCCTAGGAATCCACAGCTATGAAAAATTCTACTTTTTGTTGACAGTTTTTTTTTTTTTACTTTTGCCTTTTTTTTTTTATTTCTGCATATTATGGGGGTACAGATGTTTAGGTTACATATGTTGCCCTTACCCCCGCCCCCGAGTCCGAGTTTCAAGCACGTCCATCTCTCGGATGGTGCGCATTGCACTCTTTGTGTATGCATATACCCGTTGTTTTTTTTTTTTTTTTTTTTAGACAGAGTCTCACTCTCTTGCCTGGGGCGAGTGCCGTGGCGTCACCTTAGCTCACAGCAACCTCAAACTCCTGGGCTTGAGCAATCCTACTGCCTCAGCCTCCCAAGTAGCTGGGACTACAGGCATGTGCCACCATGCCCGGCTAATTTTTTTCTCTATATATTTTTAGCTGTCCAATCAATTTTCTTTCTATTTTTGGTAGAGACGGGGTCTCGCTCTTGCTCAGGCTGGTCTCGAACTCCTGAGCTCAGAACGATCCACCCGCCTCGGCCTCCCAGAGTGCTGGGATTACAGGCGTGAGCCACCGCGCCCGGCCATATACCCATTGTTGACAGTTTTGCTTGGTGAAAGTTGAGAAGGGAACTAAGAATGAGGGAGATATCTTTGTTTTTGTCATTACTAATCATGTCTGTGCAATAGGATGAAATTATTTGCCTTATAGATGCTATAACATTCTTAATTTTTTGTATGTGAATTACTTTTTTAACAGACAGTGGATTCAAGCCAGTCATAATCACAGCACCAGCCAGTGCAGAGGTGGTCGACGGAGACTTTGTCACTCTGTCCTGCAATGCCACGGGGGTGCCAGCGCCAGTCATCCGCTGGTACAACGGCCATGGGCTGATAACCAGCCATCCGGCTCAAGTGCTTAGATCTAGATCCCGGAAATCACACTTCCTTAGACCCGGGGCCCCGGACCTGGAGCCCGTCCATTTTGTCGTGTCCCGAGCTGGCTCAAGCGTGCTCCGTGTTCGGGCTGCCGCTCGAGAGCGTGCCGGGAGGTACGTCTGTGAGGCTGCAAATGAGCACGGCTCCACACGGGCAGAGGCGTTTCTCACAGTTGGTGAGTGGCCATTATTGTTTTCTCAGTTGAATAATTTCTTCTTATAGTAGAGGAGAAAGTGATTTGAAATGTTATTTTAATGAATCTAGCAATCTCTAAATGTGTTTTTTTTCCTGACGGCAGTGAAATATAGAACTGTATTTACTTGTTGGTGTTTGGCCTCACGTAATCAGACGAAACTCGGTCTCCGTTTCTGTATGTTTGTTAAGCTTGTAGTTGTCATATAGAAAGCTCTCCTTTCGGAGCAAGCTCAGAATACAATCTGTCTTTTGGGAGTGATGCTTTTGGTTTTCTAAGCTACTGAAAATGGCATTACAGACACTTTTAAGTAACTACGGTGTTCAAAGTCTAAAAGGTTGACCTTCATTGAGACTGTGGAGTCGTGGCACTATCACATGTAACCCGTATGTATCCCCCCATTTCATCCAAAGTTGTTTTTCTAATGGGAGGTATAATATTAACTCTTTATATTTTACTGATTTTTGGTGCTGATGACTTAAACATTTTATATGATTTTTGAAGTACTGGTATGTAGAATATCAATATTAATGAAAAGGACCTCAAATTTGACTTAACGCAAATTCAAACCTTACATGAGTAGGTATCGAGAGCAGTGTTCCCCAACAGCTAGTCAGGCTGCGAGGCAGAATATCAAAGGCAGGACTGCGTTCAGTCTTGGTGCTCTGGTCCCCTGCCTTAAAGAGCCTTTTGTAGCCCTCTTCTGCCCGGGTCCTCAGGTCCCACAGGTCACAGAGCCCCTTACCCAGAGCCTGGAGCCCACTTTTCTCTGTGTAGACGGCAGGGCTAGTGCTCCAGAATCCCCTGCTTTAATTAGTTTGCAGTCTGGTTCCACACAGGTCTTTTTTCCTGGCCCATCCTCCACAGTGTGGGCGACACCACCGGTGTGTGGGCACTTCTAGCCGGAGCAGTGGCCAGTGGGTGGTCTTTGGCAGAGGAGGGATGGTTGAGACAGGAAGAGTTTGGATGTGTACACTGCTGTTTCCCTTTGCCTGCAAACAAGGACTCTCTCACTCTGGATGAAGCTGGAGGCTGGGAGGCCAGTGGGGAGGCCGAGGACTTCCATTCATGCCCTTGTGCTACTCCATGAGTATTAGAGGTGGGATGGTGTGGAGGTTAAGCATGCAGGCTGCAGGAGAATCCTGGCTATGCCATGAGGGGGTCTGTAGCCAGGACAAATTACTGAACTTCTCTGTGCTTGTTTCCTCATCTGGGTAACAGGTATTGTGAAGGTGCCTTACTCATAGGGTTGATGTGAGAATCAAATTAATACATACAAAGTGCTTAGGGTGGTATCTGGCACTAGAAAGCTTTCCATTAAATACAAAGTATTAGGTTATGATTATTACCGTCTAGTTATTATTAAATTGTAATGATCCCTCGTGGTGGTGTTTAGGGAAGGAAGAAGCAGTTAGTGATTTCTAGTAACCTTAAAAATCCTCAGATCAAGAAAGGAGTTGAATGTTGCATAAATTTATACATATATATGAATATGTACATGCACGTATGTGTGTGTGTTTCGTATCTGTTCTTCCAGGCAAAAATAAGAGTGGCTTTGTTCAAAGTTGTTAGCTGCACAGCAGGTGTATGCAGGAGCTCCTTGGGTAGAATTTAGCTGAACTGATTGTTTTATGTAAATGTGGGGTATAGGAGACATAGATGTCCTAGTCATAGCTGATGGAATTAGATATTTGTCTAACTTTCTTACTTTAAATATGAAAAATCTGAAGGCCTTAGAAGTTACATAAGCTAACTTGTTTAGAAGATCTTTAGGATTCCCCCCACTCCAGGATTTTATGTCTTGATAAATACCACTTTTATGTGTCGTAACCCCATCAGCTGTATTCCGCCTGAGTGGTCCTGCATTGCCTCTTTTACACGCTCTGTAATACTTATGAAGATCCAACTGAGCTCATTAAAACTCAGAAGAGCATCTAACAGCCCACTTCTTTGCCTGGGAATCTGAGCCTTATTAAATTCTAACGTACTGACAGCCATTTGCCTTGTTCACTGGGAAGGGGGGAGTAAGCATGGTCAGAGAGGACTTGCTCCTGTCCTTCTGTTCTTTGCAGAGACCTGGGGATTTTGAGGTCCTGAATGTACAAAGATTTGCACAGTGAGTTGTAACTCTTCGACACTACGATGGGAGTTGGTCTGGGTTTCCTAAATAGTTTGGGGTGTGGACTGCTGGCAGGAGAGGTCACAGTGGGAGCGTCTTTGACAGATCTGGTTGTATTCCCTGTCTAATTAGTTTCCACTCAGAGTTGCTAAATTCATTTTCATTGCCATAGTTTTATCAGTCTCTTCTCCAATTCAAAAAACATTCTACCTTAAAAAATGCTAGATGTCTATTCTACCCATTTCAGGGTTGTTTTGAAGATACATTGAGATAATATACCTGAGAACGCTTTTGAAAGTATTGTTAAAGTCTTTTAAATTGTATCTAGTGTCTTGCAAGTGCCCAGATTATGTTACTGGGAACTGAAGAGGAAAGTTAAGTGAATCCCCCTTTTAATAACAGTTGTGGAAAGGTCTCATTGCATCCTAAATATTACAGAAATGGAATTTTGATACTCATTCAGTGGACAGGCTGCAACATAAACTTTCTCTCAAGCCTCTGTATAAACTGAGGCATGTGGTGTTTAAACTCTTCCACAGCCAAATACCACTTCCCAGTGGTAAACTGCCCAGAAGATGCACGGAACTCCTCATGATAAAAGGCCCTTCGCCACCACCCTGAGCCGCAGCTAATTGCTTCCACTTGCTGAATCCATTTCTCTGCATTTGCAGACGCCAGCTCACACCCTGAGCGTCAGTCCTCAGTCTGACTCATAGACAAACAGAGCTGTTCCAGGAGCAATATTGTGAAGTTGTCTCAGTGACCGTAATTAGTTTTCTTCTACATCATTTCCTCACTAGCTTTTTGTTTTCTTTGATGGAAGATGCTTCTGAGACACCCTTTCTGTCTTTTAGACTAACAGAAAACTGACCTGACACTGTTAGTCCCATTTTTTTTTTTGTTGGTTCCCTACTAAAGTACAGTACTTCTCCCAAAAACACAGCCACCTTTTACCAGGAATCTGACTTCATAGTGGAAAAGAAACTATAACGTTGTTTCCTCTGCTCCCTTCCTCCGCTAAGGGAGTGAAAAATAGGGAGATTTTTTTTGGTTGCCAGTATTAGTAACACTTTAGGGAAACCAAGCTGTCAATCCTTAGGTTTATCATACTGGCAGTACGTTTGTTTTCATGAATTGCTCTCTCGTTTTTTTTAACAGCAGCACCACTGACAGCTGTTGACACTTAGTCTCTCAGAACTCTGATTTCTTCATCTGTAACGTGGGAGTGTTACCATCTACCCAAGAGTGTTGTTTTGAGAATTGAATAGGATCATGTCTATTAAATATACAGTACAATGCTTGGTACATAATATGTGCTCAGTGATTTTCCTTGGATCTATGCAACCTGTTTTTTCAGTATAATTGAACTATTTTTTACCTTCTTCTGTGTATTTGTATGCTGTTAGTAGTAAGCATTAAGGCTGTCTGCTTATTTTATCTGTCTTTAGATTTGCTATTTCTTAAGCCGAACTTCAGTTCTATCCAGAAATAGAACTTGGAAGTAAGTTAATTCTTCCTCTGTCTAAGCTGGTCTTGTTGGTTTCGTTTCTTCCCTCTGCCTGGAAGTGGGCTGTTTGCTGTGTTAGGGTGGTGTCTACTGGATGGGCATCTGTTGCTGCATAACCGATTACCCAAGAGATTATGCCCAGAGCTGCTGGTCTTGAGGCCCCCCTGGATTCATTGTGGGCAGGGGCTGCCCACGTGCACGGAGACTGGGTGGTAGTTTTGGATACTAGCCTCCCAGTGGGTGAGAGCCCAACTCTCGACCATTTCCTTACTATATATATCACCGTGTTCTCAACAGAATGTGTTATTCCTTGTGTTTCATTTACCAGCTGGAGTTGGAGCCAGATGTTCCTCAACTTAAAATCTTCTAAGGTTAAACTAGCAAATTGTTCTTGCAGAAGAGGGGATACTAGTAGAGAACAAGGAAAAAATAAAAACTTTTAAACCGTTGAACTATTGCATCATATAATTGGTTTTTCAAACAGCTCATTTGCTCCCCCATGAGCAAATGCTGCCAGAGGTTAAATGTTTCCATGAATTATAAAGTGAAATGTTACCTATTTTAACTGCAAGGGCTCAGATTGTGCCAACAATCAGTGCGTGCAAGAATATCACTAACTGGGTAGAAGACACTGAAATGATGAGTTTCTTCAAGCTATCTCCTCTGTCTCTCTCCCCCTCCAGTGCCTTTTGAAACAAATACAAAAGCAGAAATAGTCACACCTTACGACGCTACTCAGAATGATGAAAGAGGTAAAAGAGATGGTTTAGAAACTGGATTGTTGAGCTCGTTTCCAGTGAAGACACATTCGGAATCGTCATCAAAGAAGAACGCTAGTGGCGCCTCTGTTCCCGATGCTCCCATCATACTGAGCCCCCCACAGACCCACGCTCCAGACACGTACAATCTGGTGTGGAGGGCAGGGGAGGATGGTGAACTGCCCATCAACGCCTATTTTGTGAAGTATCGAAAGGTAATGTCTTCTCATTTATCATCGTTCTCTTCTCACGCCTTAACACTGTATAACATATGCTTACTATCTTTTACATTTGTGCAATGGCAGAAAACAGAACAAGAGTGTTTCAGAATGATGAGTTTGTCAGAGATTCCCCACCAGTCACGCTGGATTTACCAACCCTATGAAAGGAATAAGAATGAAGTATAAATAATTTCCACCCAAATTGAGATTCTAAGAACCCAGTAATGTCTTGACATTTTTTATAAATGACTTATAAACGACTCTTACCTCCCTGAGATACTAGAATACAGTTTATTTAGCAAATAAAGCAGTTTCTTATTAGAAACGACTGTTTGAACAGGGTCCTCTGACATAACCTCTGACAATTGTTTGCATTTTAAGTTGTCTTCTTAATTGTATTAGAGTCTTACATTGTTCAGTCATTTATTTTGGTAAACCTTGGGTGTCTGTCAGTTGGTTCTTTAGATAATATTTCCGCCCCCCTCCCATGGCTTGTATTAAGGCAGGATGAAAAAGCTCCTCTCTGTTTAATGAGACTAGTAGATAAATGAAATGAGGGATGCACTAATGTGTAAAATCATTTTCTTTGCCCAAGACATTTTGGTATCCACTGTTGAATGGTGGTGTTTTTAATGACTGAAAAAACTAACATGGTGATATTTTAAGTTTTTCTGCTCTTTCTAACCTGATGATTCTAGATGAAGAAAGTAAGTTTTGCTGGTAATCTTATCTACCCTAAAGGCTCCATGCAAAATTGTCTCTTTGTTCCATTAACCAAGAAACAACTAATTAGATCTCTTTTTATTTCTTCCAACACATACTGAACGGTGTCAAGACATGAAGCAAGAATGCTGGAAATATATAATACATAATCAATCATATAATGCATATACATACAAACATATAATATCTGTCTTAATGTATATTCATCATGTGTATTATATATTACCAATAAGACACATTATTGTATACTTATTTTATTCTTTCATTAGCCCAGGAAGAAAGGAGGTATTGTCTCCTTGACATGTAAACGGAACAGACTCTGGGAGGGGAACAGCTTGCTTGAGGCCACACACTGGTGGTCAGTGGCAGAGCCAGGAGTCTTTACAGTGAGGGCTCCCAGGTGCTTGTTACAGGCCCCACATGTTTCTTAATGGGAAGAAGTACTGTCTTTTCTTACAATGGTATGTCGCTCCCCAAAACTCCTCTAGAATTATGTGAATTCTAATCGTTATCAAAGTTGCTCTCCTGTTTTTCTGGCATACTTTCCCTTGGGCAGCTGGATGATGCAGTTGGCGTGGTGGGAAGCTGGCACACGGTTCGAGTCCCAGGAAGCGAAAACGAGCTCCGTCTGACTGAACTGGAGCCATCTAGTCTTTACGAAGTCCTGATGGTAGCAAGAAACGCAGCAGGCGAAGGACAGCCTGCCATGCTTACCTTCCGAACCAGCAAAGGTGAGCACCATCTCTTCAGAGGAATGAGCTGGCCGCCTTGGTGTTAATTTACTAGTAAGCATTCTCTTGGATAGCAGAGATTCTTATATATAAATTCTCTAAACAATCCTATTACAGCCACCCTGCCTTTTTGGCCACATTTGGGTAGTTGTATTATTCCATTCCATCTGGTATTCCACAAATATTTTTGAGAGCTTATGATGTACAAAGCATTAGGATAAGTGGTACAGGGAACACAGAGATGTTCAAGATACGATCCATCCCAGTGGAGCTCATAGTTTGATAAGAAAGGAAAGTCATATACTAAAATACCAACTA
The DNA here is from genome assembly GCA_004363605.1 of Indri indri. NCBI lineage: Eukaryota > Metazoa > Chordata > Mammalia > Primates > Indriidae > Indri > Indri indri. Next base: position 22,935 of record RJWJ010001887.1, on the reverse strand, counting down.
CAAGACAAAATTTAATTCCGTTCAGCTAATATTTATTGAATGCCTTTTATGTGTCAGGCAATAAGTAAAATAGACAAAACTCCATGGCCTCATGGAGCTTACATTCTAGTTGAGAGAGACTTATACCTAAGAAGGTGATGGTGTCAACAAGAGAAATAAATTAGGGAATGGATATGGAAAGTATATGGGCTAGGAGTTGTTCACAGCTTAAGCAGGTAGCCCAGGAAGTCCTCAGTGAGCAGCCAGTGTCAGAGCAGGGACCTAAAGCAGGCGGAGTAGAAAGCCATGTGACTATCTAGGGAAAGGACATTCCCAGCAGAGGGAAGTGCCAAGGCCACAAGGAGGGGTGTGCTCAGTATGCCTGAGGAGCATCAAGGGGGTCACTGTGATAGGGGCAAAGGAGGTAAGGAGGCCGTAGGGAGGTGCTAAGGGAGACAACAGGGCATCCAAATCACACAGTGCCCTGTCAGTCAGCCTTGTCAGGACTTTGGCTTTGCCTCTGAGTGAGCTGGGAATAGCTGGACTGGTTGCATAGAGGAGTGATAAGATGTGCCGTCTGTTCTAGGAGAACAGTTCTGGCTGGAGGAGGGCAAGAGTGTTGGCCAGTGTATGCCAAGTGCTATGAGAGATTTCCAAGGACTTTGTGCTGAGGGAGCACAAAGAAAGGATATTCCTTCTGTGGGGCAGCTTGTGAGGGATGGCTTGACTGAAAAGATGCCGTCATTCATCACATTACCAGACTTCAAACTATACTACAAGGCTATAGTAACCAAAACAGCATGGTATTGCTACAAAAATAGAGACATAAACCATTGAACAGAACAGAGAACCCAGATATAAAACCGTCTACCTACAACCATCTGATCTTTGACAAAGCAGACAACATACACTGGGGAAAAGAAGCCCTATGCAATAAATGGTGCTGGGAAATTGGATAGCCACATGCAGAAGAATGAAAACAGGACGCCTACCTCTCACCACTCACAAAAATTAATTCAAGATAGATAAAAGACTTAAATCTAAGGCATGAAACCATAAGAATTCTAGAGGAAAACGTAGGAAAAACTCTTCTAGATATTGGCCTAGGTAAAGAATTTATGACTATGACTTCAGTGGCAATCACGGCAGCAACAAAAATAAATAATTGGGACTTGATTAAATTAAAAAGCTTCTGCACTGCTAAGGAAATAATTAACAGAGCAAATAGACAACTTACAGAATGGGAGAAAATATTTTCAATCTGTACATCTGACAAAGGGCTAATAACTAGAATCTACAAAGAACTCAAACAAATCAGCAAGAAAAAAAAATAACCCCATTAAAAAGGGGGCAAAAGACATGAACAAAAGCTTCTCAAAAGAAGAAAGACAAATGGCCAATAAACATGAAAAAATGTTCAACATCACTAATCATCAGGGCAATGCAAATCAAAACCGTAATGAGATATCACCTTACCCCAGTTAGAATGGCTTTTATTATAAAGTCCAAAAACGACAGATACTGGTGCAGTTGCAGAGAGAAAGGAACACTTATACACTGTTGGTGGGACTGCAAATTAGTACAACCTCTATGGAAAACAGTAAGGAGATTCCTCAGAGAACTAAAAGTAGACCCTACCATTCTATCTAGCAATCCCACTATTGGGTATCTACCCAAAGGAAAAGAAGACTTTTCATCAAAAAGGTATCTGCACTCAAATGTTTATTGCAGCACAATTCACAGTGGGAAGGATGTGGAATCAACCCAAGTGTCCATCAGTTCATGAGTGGATTAATAAACTGTGGTATATGTATACCATGGAGTACTACTCGGCCATGAAGAAGGATGAATTAATGCCTTCTGCAACAATCTGGGTGGAACTGGAGACCATTCTCCTAAGTAAAGTATCTTGAGAATGGAGAAACAAACACCACATGTACTCACTACTAAACTGGAACTAACCAATGGGCACACATGTGCACAGAGGGAAGTAAAACTCAGTGGACATCAACCAGGGGGGAGGAGTGGGGAGGAGATGGGCAAAAATCCACCCAACAGGTACTGTGAGCAGTGTATGGGCGATGGGCACACCTGTAGCCGGAATTCAAGCATTACAAAAGCAAGGGATCTAAAACATTTGTACCTCCTTAATATTTTGAAATAAAAGAAAGAAAGAAAGAAAAGATGCCATCATGGCTTGGCCGTAAATGAACAGAGACCTCAGTGGGTAGAGATGGGAACTGGGCAGAATAGTGTCTTGGTGTGGTGCTGTGATAAAAAGGAGGTGTGAAGATTGAGAAGAAACTATCGAGTGGCTTTTGAAAAAGACCTTTTCATCTAATTATTGAATCTGTGCTGGAAAATAATGAATGTTTCCTATTTTAAATGTATCTTGAGTTAATTTTCACAATTGGTCTTTGGATATTCATAGAGTCTGACCTATAAATACTGTACAATAAGTATACATTTCTGTTTTTAAAAAATCACTCAGTTTCACTTTTTACCTCTTGAAATATTAAAGCAATGTGATAATTTTCCTGCGAAAAAAGAGCAGAAGCTCTTTAATGATGAACTTTACATTTTAGAATGGAGAAATATGTACAGTAAAAAGAAAAATGGGCTAATAGTTTGGAAAGTTTCACTCTTGTCATTTGACTTTTTCACTTGTGTTGTTTTTTTCATGTGTAAATTAAAGTTAGCATGTTGAAGAAAGACGCACTTAGCTTTCCCTTAAAGATACTAGAAAAAGACAAAGTGATTTTTTGTCAGTTCCTCAGATCAGCCAAGCATTTATGATGCAGTTTTAATGTAGAAGCTGTAGCAGATAAGTTCATGTATTTATACCAGTAAAGTTTCACAGGTACTTTTCTTTTTTTTTTTTGCTTTACATGTATATCAGCTTATGTTACAGTATGTGTTTTTTAACCTCTCTAGAGAAAACAGTGTCGTCAAAAAACACACAGGTATCCTCTTCACCCATGGGCATGCCTAAGCATCCTGCTGTTTCGGAGGCTGCGAACAATTTTGGAGTGGTACTTACAGATTCTTCTAGGCATAGTGGAGGTAAAGAAAAGAATCTTCATCTTATTCATTTTGTTTGTTTACGAATGTGACTAACCAGTTTCAGATTTGGGGAGGTGGGGTGGAATGGGGTGTTTATTATTCAGACTATGTCCTACCAGAGAGCTCTTTTAGGCCCTATTTCAGCCCTTTCTAATGTCCCGTATTTAAACTTTGGCAACACGGCACCATGATTGGCATTTATCTTAATAAACTCAGATTCAAAATATTCTGGTACTAAGTTTTTATAACTCAAGAAAATGGTTTTTTCTGTTTCCTTTCTGGTAAGAAAACTAAATTTATATTTTGAACTCTGAAAATCTGACTTTTTTGTGTGCGACTTACCAAAATGTATGGCGGTGCCCGTGGTAGGTTATTTTACTGAAAGATTACGTGCCACATTCACTTTCATTGCTATCTAGTTAATCTCATGGTTTTAAAATGTCTTAGCGGTAAAATTTTCAAAAGACTTTTTAATATTTAAATCTCATACTTCTGAGTTCTACAATTACAGCCTAATGTGCTTTTTGTGATTGTGCCAATATGTCAGGACATCTAGGGAAGACTTAAAATTTCATCATGGAGCTCTAAGAATTTCTAGGCTTCTCTTCCATATTTTTATGGTTTTCCACGAATTGGCCTTAGACAAAAGCAGGTCCTAACTCTTCGAACTGCCCCTGGAGCACCGTGCGGCTTCTGTGTGGGGAGCCTCTCTTACCTGAGGACTTCCACCTCCAAGGCACATTTTATCTATCTTAAGCAGATTACTTATATGAGTAGCAACTTCATGTGAATAAAATCAGCACCTGAAAAGCAAAATCCTTACTATTTATTTCACACACCGTCTGGCGGACACTGTACTAAATGCTGGAACTGCCAAGATAAAATAATCCTTGTCTTCAAGGTGTTCACAATACAGTGGATGGTATAGACACCTAGACCCATAACGACACAGTGGGTAATACAGACGGATACACTGTTTGATTCATTATGCTTGAGGTCGTACCCTTGGTGTTAAGGGATCACAAGAGCCATATCTAAGCCACGCACTCGAGGGAGGGGGGGTTAGTAGTGGTAATAGACGCTCCCCAGCATCTTGAGCCGAGTCTCAAAGGGCAAGAATGATACAGCTAGATGAAGAAGCAAGAAAAGACATCTTTTTGTGCAGGAGATAGATTGACGGATGTGTTCTATTTTGTCTAGAGATTTAGAGAGTAGAGATTTTATTTAGTGCGACCAGGTGCTGTGGGCTATGATGCGAGGGTGGGGTGGCGTGCAGGTGCCTGGTGTGATGCACTTAAAAGTTCAGTCTGTCCCTGAAAGCTGTACGAACCCTAAAGGATTCCAGAGAGACAGAAGGGGGAAAAGGCGAAAGATTAGGCTAGAGAAATGCTAAGGAGCGCGACGCATGAATGGGGGGGGGGGCCTGTGTGAGAGACGGGGGGTGGGGATCCACACTGAATGAAAGGGAGAAAGATGGCGATTTGGGCTTCAGCAACTAGGGACCATTTACAAAGACAGCTGATAAGAGTTTTTAGATGAAATTATGGATTCAGTTCTGGAAATCATGAACTTGGAGTTATCCAAGCAGAGATAGCCATAAGAAGTGATTTATTTAATCTTCATAACAGACTTAGGAGGGAAGTAGCATATCTGTTTTACAAATTAGGAAACCGAGTCTCATGGAGGTTATACAGCATGCCTGAGACCATGCAGAGAGCGGTGGAACTGCTACTCACATCCAGGCTTCTAAGTGCTGTTTTCTTTCTCTCCTTGTAAACGGTCACATGCTGTTTCTTTTAGAGGTCGAAGATATTTTTCTCTGTAGAGATGTTTTCCCTAATAACTTTCTTTTCCTATATGGTCTGTAGTGTTTGATGAGATAAATCAACATAAGAATTTGTTTGGTTTTCTCATCCTAAAAGAGAGATTCACTAACAATTCTATTCGTTCTGTTTCCATTGCTTTCTGTCTTGAAAGGAATACGGTAAGTATCACTCAGAGTCGCCTGCTTCGACTCTTTCTCTTTTCATCCTTTAAGCAATTTGTTCTTAAAACACCACCGTTTTCTCCGTACAAGTACCACATTCAACATCGTTCAAGAGGTGCTGAGGCAGAAGGGGAGGGTTCAGCTGGAGAGCGTGGCGCAGGCTAGGTAGCGACGGGGTTAAGGAGAAAGCAGTGTCACCGTAGCCCGGTGCTGGCCCTCCACCTTCCAGCTGTACAGCTTGATCATCAGCGTGACGGAAGGTCCTGGGTCTCTCGAGAGCCAGCTCACTTCTACAAAATTCACAGGCGATTAATGTCACCCGGAATGGCAGTTTACTAGTTTGCAGTGTCACCGTCCTATGGACGGGATTCTTTCTATCAGCATTCTTTCCTTGTAGGCACCTAGTGGGACGCCAGTTACAACCACAAGCTTGCCGGGTCACCAAGAGGGGTTGGTGCCTGCTGCACGTGGCCGAGGAGCTTCTTCCTGACACTTCCACCTGCCGCAGGGTTGAGGCTCCAGGCTGTCTAATTTGTGGGTTAGGGCGTCGCCTCTCCTTGGCAGTGCTGAGTGAAGATTGCTAAATATTAGCTCCCTGACCACCTTTTCCTGCATGTTCGTGTGGATCATCTGTTTCCTGATAGCACCTTTCTTTATTTAACTGCGTATCCAGTCTTCCTGCTTTCATCCTAAGCAGCATTCCCTTTTCCCACTATTATCGGTATTGATTTTATCAGTCAGATTTTATCTGCATTTGCTGCTTGCAGTCTGTATTTTGGAATAGCATTCCTGTAGCCTTGAGTTATATTAAGGCAGGATATAATGTTAATGGTTAATATAATAATCAGTGGATTACTGAATGCATTTTAATAGCTGGGATGGATAAAGAAAAACATTTAAATGAGAAAACACATAACTGTAAAAATTTGTTATAAATTGTAATCACAATCAGACTTGAAACACCAAATAATAATTATTTACATATTGTTTTAGTTACGAATTTAAAGTAGCATGGTCAAAATTATCATACTCATTCACTTTCAGTTTTTCAGAGCTAATTACCACGTTTATAGATTATTTTATTCTCATTCCTTTTATTTTCTGTGTTTGGCCATCCCTTCCCACCCCACCCCCCTTTTTTTTTTTTTTTTGAGATGGGCCTTTTTTTGCCCAGGCCGGAGTGCAGTGGCCTGATCATAGCTCACTGCAGCAGCCTCAAACTCCTGGGCTCAAGTGATCCTCCTGCCTCAGCTCAGCCTGTTGAGTAGCTGGGACTACAGGTGCCTGCCACCATGCCTGGCTAATTTTTCTATTTTTTGTAGAGATAGGCTCTCGCTGTGTTGCTCAGACTGGTCTTGAAATCCTCGGCTCAAGTGATCCTCCTGCCCTGGCCTCCCTAAGTGCTGGGATTATAGGCGTGAGCCGCTGTGCCTGGGCCCCATTCGCTTTTAACAGAGGACAGGAAGATAGCCATAATTTTATTAATTCTGGCAAAAAGTTTGGTTAAGAACCTTTAGTAACATGAGGTTTGGGATTTATCCCTTTAGTTTATTTAAATTATTCTGTCCCTGACACCAGTGTGTCCATTTTCAGTTCCAGAGGCACCAGATCGGCCTACTGTCTCCACCGCCTCAGAGACGTCGGTCTATGTCACTTGGATTCCGAGGGCAAACGGGGGTTCTCCGATCACTGCCTTCAAGGTTGAGTATAAACGAATGCGGACTAGCGATTGGCTGGTGGCAGCTGAAGATATCCCTCCTTCTAAACTTTCTGTGGAAGTTCGCAGTTTAGAACCAGGTAGTAAAATTCAAACGTTTCCTTTTTTTACCGTCAGCACTAATGTTAGATGCATATTTTAAATAATCTTATATTTTTTCTAATTGTTAAAGTGATGCATGCTTATTATATAAAAATTTGAAAATAAAGAAAATATAAAGAAGGGAATAAGTCACCTGAAATCCACCTGTCCAGAGATCATCTCTGTTTATGTTTCGGTGTATTTTTTTTTCTTCTTAATACCAACCAAGATCACGCTGTTTAAGCACTGTTTTGTTACCCCATTTCCCTCTTATTATATCACATGCATTTTCCAATATCATTAAGATTCTTCACAAGCTCAACCTTTAATAGTTGTGTATCTTCTGTATGCATAAATGCACCATAGTTGACTTTTTGATTCTTTATTTCTGGGTTTTAGTTTGTTTCTACTTGTTTGCAGTTAGCAATAATGCAGTAAACATCTTTGTGTGTGTGTGTGTTTTGCTATGGCAGAGCATGTTAAGAGGAAGGTTGCTTGTTATTTGGTTAAAATTGTTTGATCTGATGCTGAATCGCAGCACAATGATACTCAGTGCTTGGTCTTAGGAAAATAAGACAACGATTAACACTTGTTCTATCAGTTTTGTTTCCACAGAGGAACCACCTCCCCCCCCTCAAAATCTTGAGGCTGCAGGAAAGAATTTGAATTGTAAAAGAGAAAAAAGATAAACAAACTTCGCTTACTTTTATTTGTTTAGGTTTCATGACCATTTTTGTTTCTGGACTTAAATATACGTTAGTAGCAAACGCCTGTTTGTCCAAACAGGTAATATGAGGAGCTTAGGAACATGCAGGAATAGCTGGGAAAAGATAGCAGTTTTCAATGTAGGCAAAGCCGAGTCATGTTTTATAGACTGCAAACAATGTCTTCAGAAGCCCAATGATTATTTTTGAGTTATTAGGAAACTTGCTTTAGGATTCGAATTTATTCTTTAGATTCAAATTTTCAGACATTCACAGTCCTTGGCATTTTTTTAAGTTCTTAGTATCTAATCCAAAGAAATTCCTTCTGTTGTAGTTTAAATCTCCTTTTTATCCTATTAGCCATGAAGCCAGGGTGGCATCTGCTGTTACCCACACAGTGCCTCTCGATAAACGTATTCACCACATTAACCTTCGCTTCAATTGTTTCTTTCTAAGTGAAAAGAACATAGTTTTGGGGACAGACACTTCGATTGTGTTTAACACTGTGTTTGATGGGTGTGACTTAGAATGGGGTAGTAAAGAGTAAATGTCCTCTTTCTCCCTCTCCACCTGCTCCCTCCGTGAGACGGCATTGTTCTTTTGCAGCGCTCTTTCCTGGGGACCCCCGAGAAGGTCTTGGATCTTTAACACAGTGCATTGAGCAGCCACTCCCAGTTGACTGAAATTGGCCAGTGGGGTGAAATCTGTTTACCAGACAGGCTTCAGAGTACATTATTTTTATCGTAGATGGGTACTTACGCACAGTTGTCATATTTTAACTATGCTACCTTCAGTTATCTACTTACAGCTGTTTTTTTAGTTATGGGTTTTTTGTTTTGTTTTTGTTTTCCCCCAAAGGTTCAACATACAAATTTAGGGTCATTGCTATCAACCATTATGGTGAGAGTTTTCGAAGTTCAGCGTCTCGTCCTTACCAGGTGGCTGGGTTCCCCAACCGATTTTCCAACCGTCCAATAGCCGGACCTCACATCGCATACACAGAGGCCGTCAGTGATACTCAGATCATGCTGAAGTGGACGGTAAGGAAATGTCTTCTTGAATGGGAAGATTTTCTGATTTGGTCATGTTAACAATCAATTTAATATTCTCATGACACGATACCATGGACAACAAATTTTTAAACTTTTAATTGAGGGGAAGTGGAAGGATACCAATATTTGTCTAAAAGCACGTATTATAAGGGGGGCAGGGTTAGAAATAAAACTATTGTTTCTTCGGCTCTCATCCAAGTGTTATTAACTGTCATCTTGTGATTAATTCATTTTGAACCAAATGTACTTTTATGCTTTTGGACCTATTATACTGCTTTATTTTTGTTCAACCCTGCAATAAGCTAAATGCTGCTAATACCTTTGAATACCCTTGAATTAAGTTGAAAATGCCATTAAGTATGTTTGCAAAATAAAGCTATTTACCACAAAGACAAATATAGGTTAGTGGATGTGAAAGTTAAATTTATTTTTGTCTTTGACAAGTCTTTGCTCCTATTTTTTAGTACATTCCATCGAGTAACAATAACACTCCTATTCAAGGATTTTATATCTATTACCGACCAACGGATAGCGACAACGACAGTGATTACAAGAGAGATGTCGTGGAAGGTGAGCTTTGGCGGGAGAGGGTTTTCAATGTTGTGAAATGCATCATCCCAGGTTAAGATGGAGTAAAAAATGGAATGGCATATGCTCTATTGCTGTTGCATTTGTTCCAAAGAAAGCCAATTTTCCCAGTTTTTTATATATGATACCTTGGCTTTTGGTTGCAGAAACAGTTACGTAAGTATGGGGAAGATCCAATTTGTCAGTAGTTCAACCGAAAAAAAAAAAATTTTATTTCTGTTTTGTTTAAGTGAACAGTGAGCTGAATATAAAAATCAAATGTGACCTTTAGCCACATTTGAAAAATAAATGTCTCACTCAAACAGTTTCATTAAGGTCTGTACCAGAAAGATCGCACCTTAAGTATCTTACCCACTTTCAGAGAAATTGGAATGCACGTAGAGAAAAAGGAAACAGCCAAGGTGGTGAACTGTGTTGAAACCGCTTTCCTACTGCATTTGAAACAGAGCCCAGAGTTTCGCGTGTGGCTGGAGGCCCACGGGACCAGGCCGGTTCCTGCCTCACCCTCAGCCACATCTCCTGCACCCTTCCCTTTCTGGCTGCCTTTCGGTGTCTTTGTGCACACCAAGAGGTTTTTTTGCCTCGGGACCTTGGCACAGGTTGTTCCTGCTGCCCGCTGTGCTCTGCCCGCATCACTTTATCTAGGGGCTGCCGCTGTTCTCTGCTCTGTGCTTAAACACCGCTTGTCAGGTAAACCCTCCCGGATAACGTCCTCTCATTTGCATGAGGTACCCTTGCAATGATTTCTGACCACACCCTTTATCTTAATTTCATAGAAGTATCAAAGTTTAAATACATGCTGTGTGTGTGTGTGTGTGTGTGTGTGTGTGTGTGTGTGTGTGAGTAAGAAAGAGAGATTGTGTGTGTTTGGAATTATTTGCCTAAAGCTTGTCTCCTCTACTCAATGTTACCTTCTCTGTGGGCGTAGGACTTTTTCCCCGCTATGTCGCCAGCCCCTACAACGGCCAGGTGTTTAGTATTGAATTAATGCATCAGTGGAGTCCAGAGAGAACAATGGGATGTCTGTGGTGTTCAGGCTGGAAAAAAGAAGCAAGACGATGACTGTCTTCGAACATCTAAGGAGTGTTGTGTGGAAGAGGAGCCGAGTCAGTTGGGGGAGGGGAAGTTACAAGAAAATAGTGTAAGAAAGAACTTTCTAACATAACATTTAAACATAGATGCCCTCGCAAAGTAACAGACTCCGTAATTTTGGAAATGATCAATGGGACGTACGTCTCTGTTTCTTGTAATGTCTTGGAAGGGATTCTTGCTTTGGGAGGAAGGCTTCTTCCAAAGCCTATTTTCCCTCCAAGATTCTGATTCTTTGAAATACTCAACATTGTAATGAATCATGTCAGAAAATTGCCCTCAGCCAAGGTTATTTTTCATATGACTTATTGGCATCAAATGCTGCATATAGTTTTTGTTATTATAAATTACTTTAAGTATGCTCTATCACATTTCTTTACATACTGTAGCAGCCCTTTTAATGTTTAACCAACAGAATGAGTTTTGTAATGTAATGAAAACTTTATGATCTGAGTTTTAATACTCAGCACATAGTAGGTGCTCAGTAAATATTTTTTTTTTGAATGAAGAACAATTGTATCTCTTCTGCCATACCTTTTTGAGGACAAAAGTATTCTGGTCTTAGCAGTTACCACAGTAGCCGTCTTGGGGGGCGAGGCCAGCAGTGTTCTCTTTCTTGACCCACGTGCTGGTGCCATGGGTGTGTGCCGTTTGTGAGCATTCACGGTTCTGTACAGTTACGTGGACTTTTCTGTGTGCAGATTTTACATCAATAAAAAGGCTATTTAAATAAAATAATTAGAAAAATAATAGTTATCACTATTCTGTATTTTGGTCCTATCTAGTTCTTCATTTTAGTTCAGCTGGTTTAGAGTAGTGGGGATGCCACTTTTCATTTTTAAAACTTTTTGACAGAGGTTAAATATTTAAGTTCTGAACCAGACGAATGTAAATAAAATGAACATCTGTGTTTCTCTGCCTTCCTGGCTCTCCTGCCTTCACCCTTCCTAGTTCTGCCCTCTAGAAATATCCACTGGCAAACAGTTTTTAAAGTATATTCTCTAGTCAAATCTTCAAACTTCTACAAATTTCTGTGATGTGAATATTGAACACAAAACTGGGAAATTAGTATAAAGAAGCTTTTCAATCTAGTAGTGGTACCTACAAATGGGAGTTCTGTCTTATGGTTCACAGAGAACTTGTTTATAAATGTAGTATACTGAGCAGTTAGATGTTTAAGTGGGCTTCACTGTGCTGTGTAATTTGCTTATTCCTTATTTTCAAGTTTGTGCATATGGAATTCTTTTTGTGGCAGTTGGAAACCTTTGGTCTGTTCTCCCAAACCCAGGAGCAAAAGTGTTCATCCTTCGTATTTAAATTTTCTTTAAAAGTTTTAGATTACTTATATGTATTAACCCCAAATTTAAGCTTTCGAAAAAATTTGAAACTCAAATTGTAAAAGAATACATTAAGAACACTTTGGGAACAGAGGCAAGAGGATTGCTTAAGGTCAGGAATTTGAGACCAGCCTGAGCAAGAGCGAGACCTCATCTCTACAAAAAATAGAAAAATTAGCCGGGCATGGTGGTACACACCTGTAGTCCCAGCTACTCTGGAGGCTGAGGCAGGAGGTTTGCTTGAGCCCAGGAGTTAGAGGTTGCAGTGAGCTATGATGACACCACTGCACTCTACCCGGGGCAACAGAGCAAGACTCTGTCTCAAAAAAAAAAAAAAAAAAACAAAGAAAGAAAGAAAGAAAAAAGAATATAGTAAGAGAAGGACAATTAAGTTATCTTATTTTCTGAATTAAGTTCCACATTTTGATGAATTATAAATGATTCCAGCATAGTATTGCTTTTGTGTTGAATATTTTTATCTTGTAAAGTTAAATCAAGTTCCAAATAAATCAAAGTGTCAGTCATTCTGATCTTTAAGTCTGTGCTTTGGTTTCTCTCTACAGTAAACCCTTACCTTCTCTAAAGTATCCTTTGGGAAAATAACTACCTGTTAAGCAAAGGATGTGTGCTGGTTGGTTGATTTTAAATCTCATAATGCAGTTAGTTGTCTTATTTGTCAATGATGAGTAAAAATTTTTTCTCTTTGCTGATATTTTCTGTGATTTTTGCCATTGGAAAAATTATCATAGTAATGGAATATTAATCTCAAGGTATGTATCATTTTAAGTATTTTCTTTTATTAGCAACATATTAGAAGCTGAGTTTAATTCTATTTTTACTAGTGCTATGAAAGGAAAACTTCAAATCTAGTGTAGTAATTATTCAAGACAATGTCTATAGTTAGGTGAGTATAGGGCCAGGTCAGGAAAGACCTAAGGCTAGAGAAAAAATAGAATTCTTTGGAAAGTTTTTGGATTTTAGAAGTAAGTAGGTCTGTCTATTCCAGTTTCAACCAGTTTTTAAATTAAAATATTTTGGGGTCCTCTTTACGTTTAAAATGGGATATAGAATTCCTCCCTTCTTGAGCTTTCAGAGATGCCTGATCCTAAAACAAGCAGGTTTTCTTCCTTATAAAAGGTGGGTCTGTGTGAATGTGGGTTTTGTATTGGCAACCTGGAAAGGGGGTTGTGCTTCCGGATTGAAATATTTCTGTCTTTGTTGAATTAGACAGGAGCCTGGTGATATTGGTCCTGGAACTCGTGTGCGTCGTTTTGTTTTGTGTTTTTTCCCCCTTTAATTTGTTCTTAAATCAGTTGGTGGTATGCTTGAGTTTCTAAGAAACAGTGGAAACAGTCTGAAGAGATATTTCCTAAGAGGGTTAAGGGTACTTGAAGAGTTAATTAAATCTGGCAAAAGTGTCCCTGTTTATGAAAGTTTGTCATAGGTCATGGAAGTGAAAATGAGAGTGATTGATATGGGCGTGTCCAGTTTAGGAGTGTTTCCAAATGAAATGGTGGCTGAGTGCCAGGGGTAACAGAGTCATTCGGTTAGGGATGCTTGTGTGCTTCGGAGACCCTGACTCAGAAGCAAAGTAGTGGTGGGAGGGCAGCTGAGAGTTTCCCGTGGTAGGTTTTGCTTTTTGATGATTCTCAGCAATTTGTCCGGGCGTTTGTTTACGTGGCCGTTCATGCTGTGGCCGTTACAACTGAATCGAGAGGTTCACTAAGGCCTTGCTTGTCACTGGTCACTTGTTCTGGGTAATGTGCCATTTGCTGATCTCATATATAGTGTTGCTTTTTGGTGGGTGGGATAGTGATTTGACTTGGTGAGTTGAAATAGGATCAAAGGACTAGAGGTTTTTCTTTTACCTGTGTATAAGAGTAACATACACTTTATGAAAAACTCACCACTTAATTATTTTTAATGAAACAAGTATTACTACCAACACACATGTAGCTTTAATTCAGTTTATTTTTTCTCTTCACCTTTTTTCATGCCACGTAATAGGAATGCTATTTATCTGTGGCACATTACTAAAGTATATTACGTTAAGTACATTTTTATTGCACAAACTATACTAGATGGCGATGGATGTTGTTCCAACCTCGTTCTGAATGTATTAAGTAATTATGTTGACGTCATCGTGTAGCTCGTACTAAATGTAAAGCTTTCTTTCGTTTTTCCTCTCCAGGTTCAAAGCAGTGGCACATGATTGGCCACCTGCAGCCAGAAACCTCCTACGACATTAAAATGCAGTGCTTCAACGAAGGAGGCGAGAGCGAATTTAGCAACGTGATGATCTGCGAGACTAAAGGTAGGAGAAGGAGAGAATTCGTGCTTTTTCCCTGTGCACCGCTAGAATTCCAAACTCTGGATTACTGCTCTGACTACTGATGTATTTACCTGAGGAAATTTCTGCTTCGGACCATTTTCTAGGTGCACACGTTACACTTTCCCGACAGAAGTATAGTATGTTGGCTACAGCGTTTGTCTAAAAAATAGTTTACATAAGCATTCTGCTCATTAATTTTTGTGTGTCTCTTAGTGAATCACTTCCCTTCTCTTGTTCTTCGTGAAGAAAATGGAAATATTTGCTGACTGCTTTCTGAGATTGCTGTGAGAATTAGAATACTGACAAAAGTATTAGAATATTAAGGAAAAGCACTACATGGTTAAAGCGGTTTCTCAAATGACAGATGTTACACTACCTGTTTAATTAAGTGTAGTAGTTAAGTTGAGAATGAGCAGTTGCTAATTTTAAATTGTCATTCTCAACTCCGTCTACGTACATAGATGAACCATAAAACGTTACCATCTTTAAAACAGAAAACACCACTGGTGAATAATAGAAACAGCCAATGTGGGCATTGTCCACTGTCTCAGTTAATCTTCACAACAGCCTTGGGGATACGGTCAACTGCAAGGAACACAGAAATCCCTACTAGGTAGGCTTCATCGGTGAGGAAATGTATTGTCCCCAAAATAAGAAGTCCAGAAGTAGGTAAGTCACTCCACGATTGTTTAATCCAGAGGCTCATTGTTTTCTGTTTCCCCTCTGCCCTCTCCCGGTTGTCAGCTTCGCCCCAAGCCTGGCACTGCTCACAGCTCGCCACGGTTCTGGCTTTGCATCTAGGTGCTGTAATGTCTGACAGCGTCTGTGTTTAAGAGCAAGGAAACACGTCCCCCGATATCCTCTAGTAGATCTCCCCTCAGGTCTCATTGACCAGAATTCAGTCACACGCCACCCCCAGACCATTCGCTGACTTTACCCAGGTTATGTGGGCTTTGGGTGGGCAGCTAAACAAAACTGGGGCTCTGCTCGCATGAAGAAGGCCTTGAATGAGCTGGGCAGCCATCAGTGTGTGCTGCAGGTGGTTTTATTATCCTTATTTAAAAGTGAGAAAATGAAAAAATAAATTAAAAAATTGAGGAAACAGAGGCTCAGAAAGATTAAATTATAAAGCCATGGCTTAATTCCATCTTTTAAATTCAGTATCTCGTGTGTTTCTGCCGTAATACTCATATCTTAAATCCACATTTAAACATATATATACACAGACCTTTAGGCTTACCTCAGATTTCTTTGGGTTAGCGTATATTTGAGCACCTTTTGTACTAGACACTGTCATGTGTTAATGAGATACTTGGAGTAAAATTAAATCAGGGTGAAATATATCATCTCTGTCCCCAAAGCATTTAAGAATCTCGCCAGACAAAATATGACACACAGGCAACGATATTATAACTGTTGTTTATGATAGGGTAATAGTATAGCTGTGTTTAGAATAGTATACCTTATTATCCGACTTTGCTAGGGAAGGGTTCTACCTAAAGACTTTCAGATCAGTGAAAAACAGAAAACTTTTAAAAAATGTTAACTGTTCATAGTGAATGATTTTATAAAACGTATTACACGATTCCCAGCCCATTTAGGTGGAAGATATGATACATGATTTAACCTTTAAAAAAAACATGACTTCAGGTTCTTGTTGTGAACAATGATTGCTTTATTTTTAGCAATTTGGTAAGGTTTTCAGGAATAACAGAGGTGTTGAAGTCTGACCGTTTTCCCTTCCCATGAAAGATCAGAGACTGCTGTGATTTTTCCTTGAGTTCTTTGGCTTCTGTGTTTTTCATTTGACCTTTCTCATTTCAGGCCTTTACCAGTCTCTCTTACTGACGTTGATAGGTCTGTCTCACCCCCAGTGCAAGCTGTCTGTCCTCAGTTTTTAACTTTAGCAGGAGGTTGGAAACCAGATCATGAAGCTTGGTAGAATTACAAATAAATTAAGAATAAAAAAAGAGTGATTAAGCCTGAAGGACTTCCCCATGAGTAACCACGATCTTTAATGTGTGATATGGAGCATCCATTGTGCCTCAGAAACTTGTGTTTCCTTTAGGGTTGGCAGGGACCTTGGAATTGTAGAATCCAACTTACCCCTGAAGTAGAAATTTCCTTTGAAGTCTCTGCCAAATATCCATCCAACTCTCAATACTGGAGAGCTCCCCCTTTCTTTAAAAGACGGCCTCTTTTTTCCTTATTCTCAGCCCTGTTCTGTGTAGTTGATGTTGCTAGAAAATTGAGCCCCAATTTAATGTCATTTGTAAAGTAAATTTTTAAGACGCTACTTTGCCCCTGTGGCTTGTAAGGACCCATAGAATATATCATATGTAATATATATAGGAAATATATAGTATAGTATTAATAGTATAATAGCTAATAGTAACAGCAAAATTGATTGAACACCACCGTGTGCTGGGCTCTAAGTGCTCGTGGGGCTGAGCTCGTTTACTCTTCTTCGTGCCTGAATGACAAAGCTCTTGTCATCATTCCCGTCGTCCAGGTGCAGGAACTGGGTTTGTGGAGATAAAAGTCATGTGGCTGATGTGAAATGGTGACGCTGAGATGTGTGCCCAGGCAGTCAGGTTCCAGAGACCAGGCTGTGCTCCGCTTTGCTGTTTTTCTGTGACATTTAGAGCATTAAGAACATATGATTTAGGGACGAGAGAATGGGGTTTAGTCCCACCTGTTATTAGCTTTTGTTATCACTGTTACCCAGAATAGCAATGAATTAGGTAAAAGTAAAACATTTATGTGGACTCCAAAAGTCTTTGTTTTGGGGATGCTTAACATTATATGTGGAGTTTGGGGAATAGTCCAAAGCCATCCCTTCTCCTGTTGGTAGTGATGTTTTTATACACGGTAGAAACATAAAATATGTAGTTTTGAGTCTAATTCAGCTCACAGTAGATCAGATATAAAGGAGTTTTTGTTCCATCGAGAAGTTGAAATACTTTTTTTCAACTCTTTGGGAGTTTTCTGTAAGAACAATTAGCGGATAATGCTGTAGCAGTTTGGGTTACATGAAGTACATATGTTTCTCTGCTCTTAGAATTTCTCTAAAATTTGTGGACTAAAACTTTGGCACATCAGATACTTAAACTTTGGAGCCCTCTTCGTGACTCACTGGTGGTCAGATCATCTCAGTAACGAGTGTAAACAAGACTGGCTTGCGTTCCTGACCAGACCTCCTCCGGAGAGTAAACCGTGCCTTACAGTCCGTGTTCACTCTGACATCATGTTTTCCTTATATTTCAACTAGTGAAACGTGTTCCTGGAGCTTCTGAGTATCCCGTCAAAGACTTGAGTACCCCTCCGAATTCTTTAGGAGGTGGAGGAAACGTGGGGCCTGCAGCCAGCCCTGCCAGAAGCAGCGATATGTTGTACCTGATCGTGGGCTGTGTGCTGGGGGTCATGGTCCTCATTCT
Source organism: Indri indri (assembly GCA_004363605.1). Taxonomy (NCBI): domain Eukaryota; kingdom Metazoa; phylum Chordata; class Mammalia; order Primates; family Indriidae; genus Indri; species Indri indri. Next base: position 5,569 of record RJWJ010001887.1, on the reverse strand, counting down.
TATGGTTTTCATTGCCATGTGCTTGTGGAAGAATCGCCAACAGAATACCATACAGAGTGAGTCATCCATGAGTTTTTCCTTTTCTTTTTCTAAAAATGGGTGGAAAAATATTGTCAGAATAAATATTAATTCCTAACACTTTTGGGTATTAGTGTCATGGTGTGAAGCACGTTAGACACTCTTCATTCAGAGGAGATGACTGTAAAACTATCCTAGCTGTCAGCCAAAGTAAGTGGAGCATCAAATTAAATTGCCCAGTAGACATAAACACCAAAGCCAAAACTGAGAAGGTCTCTGAGTAAATAGCTGACTTAGTGCTGGGAAACTCGGGCTTCGTTGGACCGCCAAAGAGGATGCGTACTTGAAGCCTGAGCTCTGGAACTGCAGCAGGAACACCTTCGTGCTAGTGCAACTCTTGTCAACAGGGAATAGAAAAGCTCTGATGGAAGGCAGGTGGTAAAGACTTTTCTAAGTTACCGTCTGTACCTGATGGACCAAGACTGCTCCAGAGTGGCATCCTCTCTCCCAGGTGTCTGGTAATAGGTGTGCTTGAACAGTCGAAGGCACTGTTCGGAAACAAATGATCTAGAACCGCTTTTCCCTTTTCTCTTGCTTCAGTCCTCTTCACCTCACCTTCCTACCTTTCCCATTCTCCCGGCTATTATAATAGGATAATCAAATCCAACAGGGATTTTAGTCTTTGGTGGGAGGAAATTTTTTGGTTTCCCCTTTAGCCCTGGAATAGAAGCAAAGGAGGACACTGGCAGTGGCTGTCAGTCAGTCCCCACCTGTGGTCCCTTTTTAGTTAATAGTTTGGGGGGGAAACGATCTATTTTTATTGGATGGTGCCTACTAAGAGACAGGCATGGAGCAAGGTGGTGGTGGTGTCAGGCTGGAAGGGTTGGGCCTTTTCCCGATGGTTGCAATGCCATTGCCTTTAATCGTGACTGTGCTGAGTCATTAAAAGAAAAGGATTAATCTGATGGAGCAAGATTAACCTGACTAAAGTCATCTTCCTTTATGACCTGATAATATGTTTAAAAATGGAAAATTATCATGGTAGTGTTCGTTCAGAAGATATTCATTGCCTGTCCTCTGTGTGCCAGGCACTGTGCTGGACAGTGGGGATATGATGACAAGGAAAATAAGCGTGATCTCTGCCCTCCTAAAGGTTAAGTTTGGTGAAGACAAGCAGGTGTACCGACCGTGCACACCTGTGCAAGAAAGTACGGGACTAGGAGCAGCCGTGGAGTGGAGGGCACCTGCTCCATTCTTGGCGAGCTCCAGTACATTTGAAGAATTTATCAGAACTCTGACAACAAATCCTGTACAGTTTAGATACAGACTTTCTAAGGGATATTTTACTTTTTCTAAATATACCTGGTAGGTGTGCTTCTGGAAATTAGAATTTTGAGGCAGTTGTTTAAATGCTTTTAGTATAAGGAAATAGAATAGCCTTTTGCCTTTGGTACCCCGCAACCTCCAAATTGGCTATTCTAAAAAGCTATATATATGTACAGTCAGTGAATGTATACCCAACTCCATCCTTTTACTTAAAAGTATTGTTTATTGCTATTCGAAATGCTACCTAAAGCTAGTCTTTCGTTGTTGTTTTATATGGTTTTTTTCCAGCACTTTTAAGTATATGGGAGTTTAAGCACTTTTTCTTAGTGTTGCCAGTCTTGTTCAATTTGTTCATTCTCTTTTGAGTAATTTCTCCCTGGTTAATTTCTCTTCCCAGTAACAAAGTCATAATTAACTCATAGTTCATAGCTACCTCCACACTGTGAAGAAAAAACAACAGGAACTCTATTAAAGCATATATCACAAGTAGGCTTTGAGTGAGCATTTTCTAAATGTTTTATTTTAGTCTATTTATAGTTTCTTAGAGTTTCCATTAATAAAACTTGCCAAAGCAAGAAGATTGTCCTTTTCAGTATCTTACTTTTTTGTGTGTGTGTGTTTGTTTGTTTATTCTCTTTTAACAGAATATGACCCACCGGGCTATCTCTACCAAGGGTCAGATATTAACGGGCAGGTGGTGGAATGCACCACTCTCTCGGGAGCAAACCGGATAAATGGAAATGTTCGTGGAGGCTTCCTGAGCAACGGCGGCCTCAGCGGTGGCTGCTCACACCTGCACCGGAAGGTCGCAAGTGGAGTCAACGGAGTCGTGAGCGCAAGCTTGAATGGAGGGCTTTACTCCGGGCACAGCAGCTCTCTAACCAGGACGCGTGTGGATTTTGAACATCCTCATCACCTAGTGAACGTAAGAGACCTAGTTATAAACGAAAGCCTCTCTGTGCCTCAGGCTGCCAGTGTAGAAGAACAAGGCCAGCATACGGGGGTTTTCATGATAGAAACCTCCCTGCGCACCTGAATGCAGTAGTTCATACCACTCCCCAGCAGCCCGTGATGTAGAATAATCTTTGTAAGTTTCCTATTGTCAGGTCATAGTTATATTCACCAATTTAGTTTTTGCTGTAAAATTACTAACACTGGAAGTGGAATACCAGTAAAGAACAGACCGGAAGTTGTTCCTGAGATGAAACAGAAATGCCATTAGGCATAGACCAGACCAAATACTTTAAATTTGATTTATTTGGAGCAGAGTCTGAAAACTCAAATGCCAAGAAGAGTTAGGCAGATCAGGAAATAGAGCGCATCGAGTTGGGATGAGATGCAGCCGCGGCCCGGAGAACACAGCGCTGTGTTCACCAAGCAGCTGCAGTTCAGCACCTGCCCTTGTCATCTTGGCAGGGCCAAGGGCCCAGCGTTGCCAGATTTTCTGATTCTTCAAAACATCTGTAAATCTAGGTGAAGTCTCCAGATTTTTACTGCTGGCACCTCGTTCAGATTTTCAAAAGCTTTGTGTAGGCCATGCAAACCTCTCTGCAGGCGGCCAGATTGAGACTCCTGACCTGCCGTGGGTTTCTTGTGTTTGTTTTGCTCAGTGTATTTTGTTCTTGTGGCCTGTAAGCTTTTTGCATTTTACAATATTAGTATTCTTTAGCCACAAGAAGTGATAAACCCTTAAAATGACCTTATTCGAGTTAACTAGCTGATACAGTTTAATTTTTGAAATGGGAACAGAGTGACTAAGCACATTTTAGACTGATGCGGGTTAAAGGGGAGTTCGATTCGTTGCATTGTTTGAGGGCACATTTGCATTATTTTTGATCGTATAGATAATTTGGTTGGTTGATCAAATTAAACATTCATTCAGTTTTTGTCATCATTCTGATTACAGATAAATTTGCTGTAACCCACAATGTGCTAAAATTTGAAGAAGTTTAAGAGTTTTTCTTCATCCTCAACTTTAATAGAGAATTATTAAAATAATTACAGCTAGAGAATAAAACTTTAATATATGTTTGTATCTTAAAGCTAGAAATCTAATGGTTTTATGTGGCCTAGCTTTCATATGTTGTAGAAAAAACATTTAATTTGCTTTAGTGCATCTCGTTACCAAAAGAGAATCATGATTTCATTATTTTGTGTGGAAAGACATGGCTTATATTCAACCTTTTTAAATTTTTTTTGTCACCATTCCTAGTCCAAACTACTAACATTGTCCAAGTAAACTGAAGGAGTGAGTACTAGAGTTTGAATAGCACACGCTGTTTCCATACAAAGAAAAAATAAAGCTAACGTTTGCTTTAGTATTTGAACACGAAACTTTTTTTTTTTTAACAATTAATTGCCATTTAAATTATAGTTGCCCCGTTAGGTGTACAGTTTAGAAATTATCATCTGTGATCCCAACCCATTTGGTTTTCGTACTCTTCTGGGTGGAGGAAATGGAGAGATTTAAAAAATGTTAGTGATCATAAAAATCATTGAATTAACTTTAACATGTTTAGTGATTTAAATAAACATGTTACCCTACAGGTCGTTAACTTCATTTTCTGAACCTTCAGGGTTTGCCCTCATGGCCTGCATGTATTTTTTCCCTCAATGTTTTCTTAGTAATTCCTGTGTCTAGTTGGATCAGGAATGCTGAGGGGAATTTTTGGTACTTTTGGTTTGCTCAGAGTCTGGCTGCTGTGCTGAGATGGATGGGAATGGAAGGTATCCCAGGAAAACAATCGCCTGAACTTCCCTGACCGCGAAGGCCCGCTTTGGGTCTGGGCGCGGCATGACAGCCGCTCCCACCCTTATCAAATTCAGTTCTGCTGTTTTTCATCTGGAAGCAGAATTCTGACTCTGTTAGGCTAGTTTAATTTTTAACTTCATTTTTTCAGAACTCTTGCCATTGTGCATGTCAAGTGAGCATTTTACAATGAGGTATGTGTTAATCTGGGCATTTTTCTTAATTGCTGGGTAGTTTCCGCCAAAAGCAACATCAGAATATTAGTACACCCCTCCAAGTCATTGCTGGCTGAGGATCTACCCCATCTGGAAAAATATAACATGTTTTAAAACTTAGTGTAGTCCAGTGACCAGCCCCGATCGAAATAATTACAGGAAAATGAAGATGAGTTTATTATATGATATCATTCAAACGGATTTTACACCGTTTCTCCAGCTGGCATCACACGACATTCTCCGGTGACTGCTAGAAAAGCACAGATGAACAGCAGGTTGCAATGTGTGGTGTATTTGGGGCCCACTAGATTGGAAGGGAAGTGACTAAACTTTTCCCTTCATTTATTTGCCTCTGTTCAGCACAGAACAGAGAAAAACATGGAAAAACATGGCAGTTAAGTGTTTGGAATACAGTTTAATATCGTGCAGAGCCCTAATGAGACCCGTGTGTCAGTACGGGCAAACCGTGGTCGGCGTAGCCTTGCCAAGGGGCTGGCTGAACGTGCCATGCACCCGTTTGCCGCCGCCACGGCGCGTGTGTTTGGGATGCTTTGGCCACTGGTCTGTGGCACCCTCAGCACCCTTGCATGTTTTCTCTTCCCCGCCCCTCCTTCCCGTGCAGGGTGGCGGAGCGTGCACCGCGGCACCTCGGATCGACCCTCTGGAGTGTGCTAGCTGTCGAAACTGCCGAAACAACAACAGGTGTGTGGATACGTGTTCGCACAAGCTGTTGCAAATGAAGCATGTGCGTCCTTTTATTTTTTTCCTTCAGCAAAGGAAGTTCTTCAAATTTTACCTGAGATATAAAGCTCAGAATCTGCAGTCTTAAGTTTAAGGTGTTACTGTTTTTTTGCCCTTGCTTTATAATGTGTATCTTTTCGTGCCTCAGTTTCTTTAGCTGTGTGGTGACGATAGTAAAGGCTTTGTTTCTCACTGATGTCAGTGAGAAAGTTGTCAAAACGTTTGATGTTTTTGAAAATTTAAATTAGAATCATTCACTATAGATAGACTTTTATCTCTTCTCACCTATTATTTTCTACCCTGTGTTACAAGATGTTATGAGGACGAATGAGACCATGTCTGAGGGTTAGGGGAAAAAAAAACCCTGTGTATGTAGTAATATTCATAGTATTAATTATTACTGAAATTTTTCTACCAAATTATACATTGATTTTTTTTAACTCCTAAAATCCAAGGTAATTAAGTAGCCAAATCTTGCTTTTAATTTTGTTTTTTAATTTTTTTTTTTTTTTTTTTTTTT
>RJWJ010001886.1:0-114610 GCA_004363605.1 Indri indri | reverse complement strand
AAAGAATGGGGAAAAAGGAGCTGGTGTGGACTCAGCACCTCCTGTGTGCCAGGCAAATGCCAGACTCATTAACATTTACTCCCTGTCACAGTGGTCTTGGGGCGGCGGCATTATCCTCTGTGGTGAGGGGAACATGAGGCTCAGTGAGGTTAAGCCATTTTCCCAAGGTCACACAGCAGGTATAACTGAAGGATTTCAAAGCTCACACTATTTCCACTGCATTACTCTGCCTCCTTATGTCATCTCTGGAAGAGGATGGCATTTGAGTAAACTCAGAGTTGAGTACCTACTATGTGCAGGACACTGTGCCAGAGTGGAATAGAGGGTTCCTGCTCTTGAGAAGCTCAGCATCTCATCATGGAAACTTTTGGTCCTTTGATTTACTCACTCAATGTTCTCTGAGCACCACCTGTGAGCAGGGCCCTCATGGGGGACATGGAGGGTCTCCGCCCTGGCACACTATGACACTGAGCACAGGATGCTGTGGGCAGAGGATGGAGCATTAAATATTCTATGGAGAGTTCAGGGAAGATATCTTAGAGTTACTTTTAGACTGACATTGAAGATCAACAAAACCTGGGCAGGAGAACCAGGGCTGCGGGAACAACAAGCACCCTGCGCGGGGAAGTGCAGGAAATGTCAGGTATAAACGGAGAGTAGGAAGGGTTGGCAGATGGTGGGTGGTTGCCATGTATTGGAAACAAGCTTTTAAAGCCCTACTAGCAGGAGATGAACGACTGAACTTTTGAATATTTGTTTGTTTCTCTGTTGACCCACCAGGTCTTTATTCCCTGCTTCCTCAGCACATGGTGCTGGGCTTGGTGTCGGGGTACGAGGGAGACTAAAAATCAGGGACAGTCACTGGCATCAAGGAGGTCACGTTGGCATCTGGCATCAGACGGTCACAATTCCATGGGGTTTGCAAACTTGGATTGCAACAATGGTGTGAGAGACCACAGGACAGAGGGAACTGTTTTAAAGGCATGGTGTTGGGAAGGGCTTCTTTGAAGAAACAGCATTTAAGCTGAATCTGAAAATGAATAGGAGCTATTAGATCAAGAGTGAGAGTGTGTGTGAGTGTGTGTGTGTGTGCATGAGTGTGTGTGTGTGTGTGTGTGTGTGCGCGTGCGTGCAGGGAGTGGTAGAGACGGAAGGATATTGCTCCAGAAGGATGTCGTTAACAAAGAGGAGACAGATGATGTAACAAGCATTCTAGTACATGCCAGGGCAGGATGGTCTGGAAGGGGGCAGCTCCTCACTGGGGCCCCTGAATTCAGTTATTGAGGCCCTGCCCTTGTGCTTGTTTTGGGAAACAGCTGCTGAGCCCTGGTCTCGGGTCTTCACTGACTTCCACTTCTGGGTTTTTCTCTGTGACTAGGGCCTTTGTGAGCCAGTGTCCGCATCTGCAGAGTGGAACAGCACACACCTATGTATCTTTCAGAATGCTGATTCTGACAAGAAGTGACAAAATACAAGTTGTCTATAGACATTCACTCAAGGACTAACAATTTGGAATTGACGTTTAAAGTCAGGAAGGAGCTTTGGAGTTTTAATTAAACATGCACACACAGCCCAGGACTTAGTGTTGTCAGCCTCTAGTAGACAGGTGTGGGTTTTCTTCTCCATACCCCTGTTTCTTTCAATGGAGAGTGGACTTTGAATAGATACAGGGCACTGACACCACCACTGTGCTCCTTGGGACGCTCCTGAAAAGAGAAAGCTGCCTTCCTTTTTCTTAATTTATAGCACCCTTTTTCTTCCTGAGGTTACAAAGGGGCTTCAGTTTGGAGCCAAAGCACATCAGACACAAGGATTAGTGTCTGAGCTGGGACTAGAGTCCAGATTTCCACAGCACTGAACTGCCACTTTCTGAGAGCCAAAGCGCTTGCAGAGTTTTCTGGTTTGTTGTACAAGTGCCTAAGAATGCTCAGACTCTGCAACCTTCAGAGACAAATGAGAAAATGTTCCCATGTTATTTGATGAGTTCCCAACCCTGAAAGCTTGATGGCCCATGACAGTTCTCAGCCTGTTGGTGTGAAGGAGAACAAGTGTCCTGAAGTTAGAGTGCAGCATTTTGGTTTCTAGCCTTGGTTCTGCCACACATCAGCCGTGTGACCTTGGATGTGGTCACTTCCCCAGTCTGAGGCCCTGTTTCCCATCTCTAAAGCAAGGTGGTTGGTCTATGATTTCTGAGTCTTTGTATCCCGGACATACCGTGTTTCGAAAACTTGGAGCCCTCACAGGAGGAGGTCCAAAGCATTTAACCTGGCTTTGGACCACGATTTGCCTACGCTTGTTGTCTAGAAGGACTTTCTCTTTCTTGCTGATGTCCTGTCACTTAAACCTAAACTGCAAATCAGTTTTCTCCACAACATTTTCTGTACCAGCATTTCATGGATGACTTCTACATAGTTTCAGGATTTTCTGTTGATGAGGGCGCAGTGGGTCTGAACTGATGCCAAATTAAATTTGACGTATAAAACAGGCAGTGCAGTGTTCAACCAGCTCAGGCCGAGTGAAGCTGATGGACAGTGTGGTCTGAGCAGCCGGGCTAGGGATGTGCAGACTAGTTTGGTCCAAACAACCAGTCATTAAAGCTTTCTCTTTCACCCCTACTCTTTCCTTACAGCCTTTTAACTAAGAACACATTTCCCTGACAGATAAGAGTTTGCTTCTGAAGCTTTTTGTTTTCTATGTATTCACAATGATGTGTGTGTGTATATATAGTACATATTCAAAGATTTGATTCCTGTACATTACATCCCCTGATTGCAATACATCTGTGATTCCTGCAGTTCGTCTAGGCCGGGGAAGGAGAGTGGGAAAGACCTTACTGCTCTAAGAAAGCCTAGGATTGAGGGGCTTTCTGATCTCTCCTATACTAAAAACTTTTGGAAAATAGGAAAGTAGACTTTATCCTCCTGACTTGAATCAGGGCAGACCCCAATTCACATCATTTCCTCGGTCGCTCGCGATAACCCTGTGAGGTAGGCAGGCCTGGATGAGGATGCACAGGCTCAGAAAGTCACCCAGCTAGCAAGTCATAGCACTAGAACTCAGGGCTACCTTAAAAAAAAAAAAAAGTAATGTGTGATTGTGTAAGTCTCGTATCACGCACAGTGTTAATACAATTGTGTAGATGAGGAAACAGAGGCTCCACAGCTAATCTCCAAAGTGCCCTCTGGTCTGTGATTTTGTGTGGCTCTGCAGGTGACTTGGACAGATTCCCATCACGTTGTGGTGCTTCCTGTTGCTCTACTGTGAATGTTACCACTCTGGTGAGACAGCTTTCCTCACAGCTCGCACGCCTGTCATTCTCTGTCCCTTCGAAAACCCATTTCATGGTCCAGTAGAGCGGAGTTTCATCCAATAGCACTTTCGACTTGGTGGCTTCAAAGTGCATTGCCCACCCCCTGGCTGGGTTTGGGGCAGTAATGTTTAACAGCCTGGTAGTTAAATTAGAAACAATAATAACACAACAGTCAGATTTGGTTCTAACACCCTAACGAGGCCCAATTCTCAAGCTGTAAATGAATTAGGTAGAAGGGGAGGGATGGGTTTGTGATTCTTCTACAGAATTCCTGCTTTGCTCTTCCACAGCCAGACGGAGCAAGAAAACCCATTTGGCCACGGACCAAAATGCTACCCCTTGACCAGAAACACTTATGCTTCGTAGACCACCTCTCAAGCTTCAATGCTGACAGGCTGGAAATAAACTAGAATAATTAATTTTAAAATAGTCCCATAGACGGACCTTCCTTCCAAAGATCTGAATTGGTTTAATGTCTGGAGTGTGTGCTATTCGAGTTTTTCTCCCAAGCATTAATGAAATAATCCATCTATCTTTGACCCCCAGAGCTCCAGGGTCCCCAGAAATGAAATGTCCTAACTTGTATCTGTCCCCTTTCCAAGTCATCCCTTGTGTGGCTGCCCCACTGTGATGAGGTAGTGGGCTTTCAGAGTTCAGTACCCTCAGATGCTGCAGCCAGAGCAGCTTGGTGTGCGGTTCACCTCAGGACAATGCAAACTGAGCTATGCATTTACTGTAATTCTAATCAGATGATTCTATAATTGGAAGAACACCAGTGGCATTCTGTCTTTGGAGTCTTTTCCATTAAGCAACTGAACAAGGGCCAGGGGACCTTTGCTTGTCCCAAATGCAGATCCTGATAGAGACTTAGAGATCTGGATACTATGTTTCATTCTTGATCATAGGATCAAATACTTTATTTTTTCTTGGTAGATTCTAAAATGTGTATAGCAGTTATTCCCCCTGCCCCATTCTCAATAAATTCTGACCAATTTCTTTTCTAATCATAAAGAGCAAATGAAGTAAAGTGTGTGTGTGTGTGTGTGTGTGTGTGTGTGTGTGTGTGTGTGTGTGTGTGTGTGTTTGGAGCGGGGAATGTCTGTGTGTGTGTGCTTGATGGCAGTGACTGAATACGTTAGGTAAATATTTCCAAGTCTAGATCATAATAATATATGGTAAAGGTTGTCTAAAATAACAATAATAATAATCAGAATTGCCTAATCTCTCTGGATACCTCAATTAGAGACAGAAAGAAGTATTATAGACAAATGTATTGGAGAACTAGTTTGTAGTAGGAACTTTGCAAAGTATTTTGTGGCTCTGGAAAGTATAGAAATGAATCTGACCTAGACCTTAATGTTGAAGAGCTCATAATTTAGAGAAGGAGATAAATCATGATCATAAAAATTATAATCCAAGATAGAAAGTGCAGAGTCTGGGGCACTGGGATTTAGAGGAAGGAAAGATCACTCCCTGCTGGAAAGATTTGGCTTGTCTTCTTGGAGAAGGTGGATCTTAAGCCAGACTAAAGAATGGGCAGGTTTTGGTCCAGGGACAAAACAAGGGAAGAAATAATTGCAGGAGGAAAAGTAAGATGTGGAATGTGAGGATGTGGAACTGGTGAGTGTTGCCTTCAGTCAGGGTGAGTAAAGGACTCTGTCATTGACCCCTGGGGATCTTATTAAAATGCAGATTCTGATGTAGTAGGTTTGGGGTGGAACCTGAAATTCTGCATTTCTCAGAACTCCAAGGTGATGCTGATGCTGCTGGTCCATGGACCCCTCCAAGCAATAGGGAATCGTTAGGGTTTGAAACAGTAAAGAAAATGTTCCTGCGATAACCTTCAGCCTCACAAGTCCCTTTAAGGAGACATTCTGAGGTTGGGGACACACACAATGACTGGCACAGAGCAGCGGGGTTCATGTGAGAATTTGCTTTACACGTTCCTTTCCCCAGTTATACTGATCAAAATACAAACCCAGTTAGAGGGTGAAAGCGGACAAGGGGTGAAAAGATTCTAAAGACCTGGATTCTAGAAACCAGATACGACACAAACCACAATGTAAATGCTGTTTTGGTTTCAGAAATGGTTTCTCCTCCTAAACTGCTAATTGAAGGACAGAAGTGAGCTGATGAGTACCTATATATTTGAGAGTGACTTAAATACTGGCCCTCTGGCTTGATCATGAATATAATTTTATAGTAAGATGATAATACTTTAGTTGTATCACGGGAAAAGAACAGGAATCCGAATCAGAAGATCTGACCTTAAGTTCTTTAACTTTTCCGGGCCTCGGATGAACTTCCTCATCTATCTCATGGGGGAATAACGCTTCCCCCAGCCACCTCTCAGTTCTTCATAATGAGCTAATGGGTGTGAAAGTGCTTTGTAGACAGACTAAGGAGTGCCTTGCAGGTGTGACGCCCACCTCTTATTATTACGGATGGAGGCATTAGTGTTTTCTCTGCTCCTGGGACTGCTGGTGGAATGAGTTAGAGCAGATTTTGGGGAGGGGCCTGTGGCAGCCTCAGGGCCAAAGGCCCAGGTAACACGGCACGAGAGATCCTCCTTTGGAGTTTGCTTCCCCTGTCAGAGCAGGATGCACCTGTTGTCGGCAGATCAGACATACCCTTACATCTGGTTGTGCAGCTTCCTGTGATCTCTGGGGAAATGTCATCAGCAGCAATATTGCCGTGCAGGGCATCCCCTGGGAGTGACCTTGGGGGACAGACTCAGATGCCCGTGAGCTGTTTTCTGAGTTATGTCCTGTGTTCTCTGCTGTCCACTGAAGGCCTTCTGGCCACACCTCCAGAGCAGGTAACACTGGCAGGTAGGAATATTCGTAAAGGGTACAGTCAAAAGTATTACAGTTCTAAGGACTAATAGAAAACAAGCAAGACACCAAGAGACTGTCTTTTGGCAGGAAAACAGGTGGCACTCAGGGCGTGCATAGAAAGACAAGAAGATAATTCCTGAGAGCCAAACCTGTAAAGTCAATACTTGGACCAGGAAAGCTCACTTTTCAGAATTCTACTGCATTTCGTTTTTAATAGAATTGAGTGTGCTTAAGATAACAGGCGTTAGAAATAACCATGGAGGTCAGGTTCAATCTCCTAAGTACCCATGAGGAAAGTAAGGCATTTGGCAGAAAGGGGGTTGATTTTGAGTTAACAGAAGACCCCAGGATTAATCCTAGGCCTCTTGATTCACTCTCTCTTGTCAATTGAGAAGGGCCATCCCTTTTTCCTCGACTGGCCTCAGTGTCCTCATTTGAGAAATGAGGGGAAGAGCTGCTCTCTCCCTTCTGTGCTCTTCCACAATAAATGTTCCATGGGGCCCAGGGACTCAGGCTTCAGTTTAGGCCTAGGACATCTCCCCAGCCAGGCCAGGCTCATGAGAACCATACCCTCTCCCTTTATTCTTCCTGGGGAATCTGCAATAATGCTGAATCCCTGCTCCCAGACTCACTTTCACAAGGGGAAGTCAATAGATTCTTTAAGCGGTTGGACCACAGAATAATGCCAGGGCCTATTTTATCAACCAGGTGGCTCTGGTGAGGGAAGTTGCATGAGTCATTGTCGGCCAGAAATGTAAATCTGGCTTGAGGCTTCCCTTGCAGTGAAATTTAGATCATTAATAATAGTGACCTTCTGTACAGCACGTTACAGTTACAAAGCACTTTACATACTTCATCTGTTTATCGCAACTATTCAGAGATGTAGATGTTATTGTTATACCCATTTTGCAGATGAGGAAAATAGACCCTGGAGGTATGGCAAGCTGCCCAAGGTGACAGGAAGTGTGAGTGGCAGGCCTGGGACTTAGTTAAGTCTTTCGCCTTTATAATCCATGCTCTATCCATCACTTCTCTTTGTATCAGGCTTCCTATTGCCTACTCAGACCCAGTGGATATAAATAAAAGCAAAGAAGGTCAGCCTGCTTGGGGTCATTTACATGGAGGTCCATTTCTGAAGAAGGGGTAATTGCAGCATCAATGTGGGTGTGGCAGTCATGGTGACAGGCCTGGGGATGAGATTGACAGCCTCTGTCTACCCCTGTCCACACTGCTGCCTCTTTCCTCTTCCATTTCTCAGAATGAAGTTCAAGCCTTCTGATTCCAAAACTGAACTTTTTCTTTTCCATTTTTTAAAATATGAAACATAATTCAAAAACGGAAAAAAGAATGGCAAGTACTATAATAAACACCCATTGTAGTAAAGCTTTGTGCTGTTAACTAAGTATTTCTAGTTCTTTTTACTTCTGGGCATGCGGTAGAATTCCTGGCCCCTTGAGCAGGGTAAAGCTATGTATTAGTCCTGGCCACTTAATTGTGGAAGGAGGTGACTTGTGCCATTTCCAGGCTGGAGCATATAATTACTATCTCCCTCTGGCACAGCTAAAAGGTGGTACTGCTCTGTCAGCCTTGGTCCCTGAGTGACAATGACAAGCAGTGCTCTCTGCCAAGCCACAATGTGTGAGCAAAAAAGAAATTGTTGTTGTTTTAAGCCACTGAGATCCAGAGCTTTTGTTACTGCAGCAAAACCTAACCTCTCCTGACCCTTACATTCATATCCCCACCATCTTGACTTTTAAGAATGTTAACATTTCTTTATACTTGCTTCAGCTTTTTTACACAAACAAATCCAAAACCAACTGAGTACCTTTGTAGCTCAACTCTTCCCAGCCCTTTTCCCTCCTACCATCCCAAAGATGGTATGTCTCTGTCCTGTCCATGTTTGGTAGACTTACTCCATAAGGATGTGTCCAAGACAATGTACAGCATTACTTCACTTGTATGAATGCATCCCAATTTATTGAGCATTTCCCTACTAATGAACTTTTAAATTGCTTTTTCCTCTTAGAAGCAATGATGCAAAAGACCTCCCTGTATAAGATTCTTTGAATATTTATGCAAGAACTTCTCTTGGTTGTATACCTCAGAGTGGAATTGCTAAGATATAAGATATATTAAGCCTCAAATTAGCAGATATTGTCAATTTCTCTCAAAAATGATTACATCCATTTACAGTTCTATCATCAGTGTATACGTATTTTGTTGTTGCTTTATATTGTCAAATACTTTATATTGTCAGACTTAGAATTTGGCCAATTTGATGGGTGTAGAATGGCATCTCTTAATTTTTTAATCTGCATTTCTTTGGTTATTAGCAAAGTTGAGCATCTTCCATTTGTTTAAGAATTATTTTCTTTTCTGAGTTTTGCATGTTGATATAGTCTGACAATGTATTTCTAAATTTTTCTTCTTATGGATGTGTAGAATTTTTGTCTCCTGTATTCTGGGTACTAATCCTTTGTCAGTTACATAAATTATAAATGCATTCTCTGCATCTGTGACTTGCTTTTAATGTTGTTCATTGCCCAGTGCTTATTCTCTTGCAAGCTGCCTGATTTTGCATACACTTCATTTTTCAGATCATAGTACCTACATGGTGAAAATGGTTTGAAGGTGTGTTTTGAAAAGGCTAGGTGAATAAATGTTCCCTGACTCTAGATATCCGTAGTAGGCTGAGGAATGTGTTCTTACAGAAGAATCTGTGAAGGATCCGTTTGCTTACTCAAGGAGCTCATACGCTAACACAATTGTTTGGTGAAAGCAAAAGAACCAGGTGTAAGTGGAAAAAACCTTAGTCACTAAGGGTTGTTTGGGCTGTTCGATGGTGAATATCAGCTGTGACTGTTACCCCCTGGCCCCCACATGCCATGATGAATCCTGTCATGATTCGCCTGACTGTTTTGGCATTTTGTAGACCTAGCATATGTAAGCGGGCACCTGAGAGAGGTCTCTGCTCTCCCTGTACACACCTTAGAGAGTCTTCACAAGGGTGTGATGGTGGGAAGCCTGGACACACTCATTAGAAGGTAGGAAAAAGCAGCTTCTTGGAAATGTTTTTAGCTTTCCAATGTGGAGAGTCACTTTAAAGCTTTGTTTATTTTTCCGTGCCTCAGCTAACCCCAAAGGAAAATCTTAGCTCAGGACAGGAAGCTCAGAGCACCCAAAAAGATGACTACAGCAGAACAGGACTATTTATGTCTGCCTGTTACATATCCCTCTGTGCTATCCCCCAGGAGGCCTGGGCCTTTCTGGGGCTCCAAGTAGGCCTGAATATACCATCACTCCCTAGGAAACCAAGGGGAATGGCAGAAACCGAGCTCTGGGATCAATTATGTTGGTAGAACTATAAAGGCAAGGAGTGAGCGAAAAGTGTTGTGGCTTAGGAACGACTTGCTGAAAAAAGACTTGATGTTCCCAGGTGGAACCCTATGCCCCCAGGGAAGGTGACCTCGATGTCCGGTTGGCCAGCCGAAGTGCTGGGCCTCAGGAGCCAGGACACACCTTCCGTTCCAGTTGACTCACTTGAGTGGCAAATTCTTTTCTCCCTCACAATCCTCTCATCTTCAAAGGGAATTCATTAAGCACCACCATGCCATCGGCACTTGGCCAGGTGCTGTACTGGCCCATTAGGTGGACACAGGCCATAGCCTCAGGGAGCGTGCCAAATGAGGTGGAAGATGGCAGCTGAAACCTATTGAGATCCCCCCTGAGATGATTCTGCGGCACTCTCTATAAACCCTCCAGCTGTTTCAAACTATTCATGTGGGACTCTCTGCACATGCTGTGTTCTCCCGTAACCTTGTTTTAGCTCACTCTGTTCCCTTTGTTTGGAATGCTCTTCCACTCTATCACTGTAGCCAAGTGCCCACTCCTGGGTGGAGCCTTTGCTGATAACCCCAGGCAAAATTAGCCACTCTGAATTCTGTATTCCCAATCTGTGCTGGAATTATCTGTTTATATGTCTGTTTCCCTAATGGACTCTGAATTCCTCGAGGATGGATTCTGTGGCTTATTCATCTCTGTTTTCCCAGCAAGAATTTGGTGGGTGCTTCATAAATCATGTGCTGAGTTAAATGCATGGAGAGCACAGCTCATGATTTTATCTGATTCTACCTTGAGATATAACTGGAAGCAGGTTGTGTCTCTCTGAGTTTTAGTTCCTTTTCTGTAAAATGGGGGTGGGGGGGGGTAGAGGATAAATTTGAAAACTGGCCTCTAAAATGTTTTCTGGCTCTACTGTCTATGATTTTAAAATTCTAGTCTCCTAGTGGGAAACTGAGAGTTCATTATCTCTTCAAAGACCAAGATGATGTTTTCATTTACATGTATTAAAGATCCTAATGTTTCCTTCCCACTTCTAGTCTGTCACCTCTAAAAAAACGAGTATTAGCAGTTTGCAGATTCTCTAACTAAAGTTTCAAGAGGTTTGTGGGATTGATTGATTACAGGAAGTGTGTAAATTTTTATCTTCCCTGGGGAATAAAATTGTTAGACTAATTGATTCTTTGAAAGGAGTTTTTGACAGTATTTTCTGGTGACTTTTGCAAGCCTAGATGTGTGTGGAAGGGGGCCATTGTGTAGCTGTGTACGACACCCGAGCATCGCTCTTCTCACAGTGATGCAGGGCTGTCTGCACGTGCCACGGCCAGTAGTTTCCGTCCCATGAGACTCATGCTTTTCCTGTGCTACCTCTTTGCCCCTTGAGTTACAGGTTTGGAATTTCCTGCATGGACAGGACTGAGTGCCCCTCACATTCTGAGAACATATTCACAAGGTGTTAATAACACCCAACTATGATATTAGAACTTCATAACCAGTCTACAAAGTGAGTGAGGACAGGGATTATTATTGACTCATTTGCAGATGGAAGTAAGACTCAGATAGGTAAAGTGACTTGCATGAGGTCACATGGCTAAGATCCTCTGAGCCTGGCCTAATAAGACCCAATGTGCTTTCGTTGCCTCCTTTAAAATTTGTTTAGACTGCTGCTTTATTGACTGGCTTCTTGTGAGCCTTTTGTCTGATGAAACCTGAGGCAAGTGAATTATATCACAAAGAAAGAAGGGGTTCTAACCCACTATTGACTTTGTGGGACAAAGTGGCTGCATTCATTAGTGAAGGGGGAAGTCAGATTAGTGAAAACTGTCCATTTGGTGGTTTCTATCATTAGCAGCTCACTATGCCAGTAAATGAGTTGGTGAAGCCTGAAGTGGGTCCTTCTGAAAGCTTGAGAGGATTCCAAGCTGTTGGGCACCGTGCGGGCACATCCAGAAGCATGGGGTCTCAGTGTTCCCCCCTTTAACTCTATGAAGACAGCTAAAAGGGTGCACAACTTGTTAGTGCACCTCTCTGAGCCTCAGTTTTTATATCTATGAAATGGGGTAGTAAATCCTCCCCAGCTTACCTCAGAGGATGGTTGTGAGGGTCACATATTTCAATGGAGGTGGAAGAGCTGGGAGAAAATCAGGGAGCATCGTTTTATCCTTGTCATTCTACCTTCACAGCTGTGAACGTCTTAATAAGGGAAGTAAGCCCAGCCCCGTATTCTTTTTTTAAAAGTGGCTCCAAGTAACATGTAAGAATGTAGCCTACGAAGTGTGAATAATATAATAGCAGTTCCCACACTAACCTGGCTGTTGGAACACTGAAGAAGATCAAGGTAGATAACAGATGTAAGGGCATTTCTAAATTACAAAACTTACTATTACTATGACATATCCTTTTTCCTCCAAGGTTAAAGGTATCCCTTAATAACTTGAAAGGAATTTACCCAAACTCTCTGATGCTATTTTTGTTAGAGCCCTGCCTCATTTTGAGAGTAAAGTGTTCTGCTTGGCTGAGAATTAGGAAAGGAGCTGGGTTGGAACTCATGTGCTCAGGTTTTGTTCGTCGTATCTTTTCATCTACTCTTTTTGAGTCAATGGATCTATCTTTCTACAGCGATCTATAGGCTTCTGGCTCCCTTGCCTCTAACTGGTCCCTGAGGATCAATCCTCTTTCCAAAGAGAGGATTGAGAGTAACTATTTTTCGCTGGGGAAAAATAGTTACTCTCACAGATTGTAAAGAAAAACTTCTTCTTAGAAGCCTAAAAATTGTTTGAAATAAATGGGGCCCAACTTTAATTTAATAATGCCAAGTGTGATCATACATACTTCTTATTTCCAGGGAGAAGTTGATGCAGTTTTCAATATAAGACATACACTAATGATGTTACATTATAAATCAAAAGTTAAAGCCACAAAAAATGGTAAAAAAAAAAAAAAAAAGAAAAAAGAAAAAAAATGCAAATGTGTGAAGTTGTAAGGCTTAGTATAGTTATTGCAATTGAGCATGAGCTTCCTGGCAGGCAAGGCAGAAAAGTAAACATGATGACTTACATAATTTTCTTTTTCTGATTGAAGGGAGTGTCCTGATTGACAGAACTTTTTTTCTGGTATTAACTTTGAAAAGGAATTTATCACTAAGTAACCTACAAGAGTAATGAATATGTCTTTAAGCAAAGAGTTTTACAACTAATGCAGGCAGGAAAGTTCTTTCCATCTCATCCCCTGTCTTGAACTTCAGGTTCATATTAACTACTAACTAAATTTCTTCACCTAGATATTCCAAAGTCATCTCAAACTGAACATATTCCAAAGGGCACTTGTTAGCTTCTTTCTGAAATTGGTTAATACCCCTCACCTGATCTTTAGCAAACACCCAATTAATTCTGGAGAGTCTATCTCCTCAATTTCTTTGAAATCCTTCCTCTCTTTTCCCCCCTCACCACCCCTGCTTCAGTTCTGGGCCCCATCGACTCTAACTATCACAATGGATTCTTAACTTGTTTTCTTATTATTTCAAACCGTTCTCCACACTGCCTCTGTAGAAACTCATCCATAAAAAATATGAACCTAATCTTTCTGAAAATCTTCCAAAGGATGCCCATTGCCCTCAAGGTGAAATCTAAACTCATGGCCTAGCAGATGAGAACTTTCACCTGCTTAGTTTCTAGCCCGATCTGCTGCCACACTCCTTACGAATTCTCTGTTCCAGTAACACAGGCTACTTGTTCCCTCAGTGCGCATCACTGCCCATGCCTCCATGCTTTGCACAGGCTATTACTTCTGCCTAGAAATCCCTCCTCCTTTGCAAGCCTGTGCCCTTCTATTCTTGGAAGCTTTCCTGGTCCCCTTCCAACAGCCACCATAGTTAGGTTTTCTCTTCTTTGTATGCCCTAACACCTGTATATATCTCAGTTATACCTACCTTATGATGCTGTTACTGTTTGCGTAGTTTCTGAATCCTCCAAGACTATTAATTTCTTAAAGACAGAAATGTAATCTTACTTATTATACATTTACTGCTCTATGTATGTGCCTGACATACTTGGAGGCTGATAAGTATTTGTTGACTAAATGGGTGGATGAAAGAACACTGTTTCACGTGGTGCAATAAGGTCGAGTTTAGGAAACGTTAACTAGTGGAACAGGGACAATAGGTGTGTTGATCAACAGAACTTTTCCTTTAGGATATCTGACGGAGTGGGTGGTTAGATAGTGCTTTAGATAAACCTCTCTGAAATCATCTCTCTGTGCTGGCGTTTGGTAGGAGCTGGGGTGGCAGACAGTGAGTGGTGATGTTGTTTGCAGAGGCCTCGGTGCTGGCATTGTGTGCCTGCCCCGGCACAACTGTACGTCTTGGCCATCCCGTACATGGTTGGGTGGGTAGAAGCAGTGATATCATATTAAGGGAAGGAAGAAGCCCGACAAGGAAGTGGATTATATGGGTGTCTCCGAGCACAGCCAGGGTTTTCCTCAAGAAGTGTTGCTTTCCATCAAGTACCTGGCAGAGAGAATCAATGGAGAATCCTTTCTTGTTCCACTCCATCAAGTTTCACATCATATAGAGTTTTCAGTCAAGTTCTGCTTATAACTGAATTAACTGGTGTGCTTGTTTAAAATGCAGATTTTCCAGGTTCCTCCAACAGGATCCAGCCTCAAAGGTGGTCTCAAAGTTGGCTGGGGAAAATTTTTGAGCAGGCTCCATTGCCTAGCTCTTCCGAGGGGTAACAGTACAGCTCTAGATAGCCAGAGCTTGACTGGATCTTATTTTAAACCTCCACAAGTCATTTGGTGTGAAGGTTTGGGGCCAAAAGCAGTTTCTGATGCACCTAGACCCAGTGCAATAGAGCTACTCCATGGGCCTGGGCACCGTTCACTTCACGCCACGCGGACTGCATCTGAGCACAGCTATACCTAGCAGACAGAGCACAGGGGCTCCTGCTCCCGATAGAGGATGCAAGTTCCTGTGCAGGGCTTTCCCGGTGCAGCATAAGTTGATAATTATCATGATCAATAATGTCTAGCAATCAATTTTTGAAGAAAATGGTATTAATAATTCAAATCCAAATAGGATTTTGCTGTCCTCAAAACTCTTGGACTTGCATTATTTCCTTTGCTCTCGCAAAAGCTCCGTGAGGCAGGCAAAGCCAGGGCCATTCCCATTTTATGGACAGAGAAACTGAGACTCAGAGAAAGCAGGTGTCTTGTAGAAGGCCACATGGATGGGCAGCTAATACCTGATCTGAGACTTTCCAATTTCATTTTTATGCTGTGTTCCATTCCACCTTGCCTGATGAATCCTTAAGTTGTCAGATTCGAAAGTTGAAGAATACTTCTTAGGATGTTAGAACTGTATTTTAGGGCTCAATAGTTGTCCAAGAAAATAAAAATCCCCATTTCTGAATTATTAGAGTGAACTCTGTGGCTGTATGTTAAAACTTGAGTCCCATGTGTCAAGAAGGCTTCCAAAGTTTATTATGTCAACCTAAGCCTTCAGAAAAGTTTCCAGTAGTGTGCTGGCTTGCACCTACAGGTGAGAGGCAGTTGTGGGTATCTTTTCCTCACTCCATGGTTATTGATGTCACATTGATAGCTTGGATGAGCAAGTATTCAGCCATGGTGCAAATATTTACACCACAGAAATCAGCAAATCCTGTAATTCAGGGCTTTTTCACCACCATAGAACCAGTTGTTAAACATTTTCCAGCATACCACTGCTTATGGCTAACAGTGACTGGCACAAGCTAGAGTTTGAAAATTCTCCTCTGTTATCTGCATGGAACCATTTTTGGGGTTGATTTTTCCTCTAAACACAAGTCGTATCCCTAGTGCTATCCCTTAAATGGGAGACTCCTTCCACCTGACCTTGCAAAATCAGCTTGATGGGTTTCTACTAATAGTCCCTTGTATTTGTGTTGTTTGCAAAGTGTTTTCACATTCCTCCTCACTTCTGAGCTTTGACACCATCTGCCCTTGGTAGAAAGGAAGGGCCTGGAGACCCGACAAGTGATGCGACCACTCCCAGAGTCACAGGCCCAGCAAGTGGTAGACAGGGCTTAAGCTGGGTCTTCAGCCTCCTTGTTCTGTGCTCCTTCCCCTGGTACCTTCACCTAGGACACTTCAGTGCCTGGAGAGCAGGCTCCTGTCTGGGGCACAGAGAAGAGGTGTCTAGCAGCAGTTGGGCGTGTAACGTTGGTCTTAGTCCTTGACAGCAAAGAACAGACATGCAAGCTTGAGAACATCTATGCTTAGCTGCTGGTCCTACTTTACTAATCCAACGCAAGGAAAGAAGTCTACTTTTACTCCCCCTTTGTCCTCTGTCCTCTCTTTGTTTCTTTAAAAACTTTTATGGGGACCTTGTGTCTCTGGGTCCTGCTGAGGGTCCTGCCCTGTGCAGAAATTTGGAGGCTCCTGAATGATACAGCATTCATGCCCTGCTTCGCTCTTGCACAACCCCCAGCCTTGCTACTGCCTGGTGATGGAATTATTGATTGGTAAGCCTTTCACAACACATTTTCAAAATATGCTGAAGGTCAAGAATGAATGACTCATGGGCAGTCACATTTCTTTCTGCCTCAGTCCCTCTATCTTGTATTAGTGAGGTCCGCTAATGCAAGTCATTGAAGAAACTGAGGTCAAAGTTAATGCTGTTCAACCTTGGCCATCAGGATTATTAAGTAACTTGAAAAAATAACTCCTGATCTCCTCTTTAGTGATTGACCTTCTGAATCACTTTGGTTTTTAATACAAAGGCTCTTGAATAGTAGAAGGTGGGAGTGAAGGGATTTCAGTGCTGATTTTGCCACCAACTTGTCCCAGAGTACCAGAGGGTACCAGAGAGGGACTGCGCTGAGAGAAAAAGCTTAGATGGTATCTAGGGAGATTGACTGCTCTGATAGTCTGTGAGTCTACATTAGTTCTTCAGAGAGTAAAGATGTAACCCCTGATCCAGGCTTGGAGATAATCACTCACCTGTTTTCCTGAGGCTGTGCAAAGCTCCCTGTGGGGCAATGTGGAAGAATGCCTTAGAGCACAGCCAAGAGAGTGTCCCGGACCAGGAGGCAAGGGATCTGGGCTAACTCTCAACTTTGCCACCTCTGCTTTGAATCCTCTGATAAGCTGCTAGACCTGTTAGCACCTCCGTTCCCTCACCTGTAAAATGGAGGCAATAACTACGTGTGTTGAGCTTTCTTTCAGTGCAAACTTGAACGCATGGAAAGACCTACAGTATGGTTCCACGTGGGCTAGCTGGAAGTTTTGGGGGAAAAGAATTTCAAGGTGGTAATTTTTAAAAATTCTTGGCATGCAAGTTTTTTTCCTGTTTCTTTTTCTGCAAAAAAGAAAACAAAAAAATCTAATTTGCAGGATTAAGGTTTCTGAATGCCTTATCTAGAATAATCATGGGACTGGAAGTTTCTTAGTAGTTCTCCTGTAGGTTTTTGTACTTTAAATACCTTGAAGGTCCCTTTCATTCTGATATAATATAATCACAGAAATAAGAAGTGCGACGCAGTCAAAGTAATTAGTAGTGTCTGCCCCTCTTTTACGCACCAGCGCAGCCTTCCTCAGCGTGCCCCTCCCACACCCGCACCTGTGTGCTCCCCCTCTGCAAGCCCGTGCAGGCGGTGCTGCTCTCCTTGCTCCTGACTGGAGGGTGAGCCAGCGTAAAAGAAAGCAAATTCAGTTATGTAAAGCACATTCTGGTTGAGAAAAGGCGAGCATGTGTTTCTGCTTGACTGAAATTGCTTTTTCCCCCACCAGTTTGTCCTCCCATCAGGACATGTCAGAAATCAGAGAGACCTTGGCAATCACAGCTCCCACCTCTTCATTTTACAAATGAGCAGCTCAGGCTCAGAGCAGAGAAGTGGCTTCCCTAGGGTCACACAGCCAGCTTGTGGCAGAGTCAGGATTCAAGCACCATCTCCCGACTTCTTCATTGCACCAGACGTCGAGAGAACACAGAGAACCTAAAAGAAGAAAGAAAAAAAATAGATCTTTTGGGAATATCTTGGGCTTCTGGTTTTCAAGGACAATTTTATGATAAGTAGCAGTGATGCCTCAAAAGCTATGGTAGCTAGCTTGAATGAACTTATGTAATAAACATTTATCACAGAACATGTGTCATCAAACACCTGCCAGATCTGAGCATTGGCACCAAAGCTGCTTTCATTGTCAAAGAGAAGAGGGGGAAAGGAACTTGGCTGAACAAAGCTGGCAGACGCTTATACTAGAAAATTCAGAGGTAATTTCTGGAGCAACAGAAACACATTTTTAAAGTTTTTTAAAATTTATTGAAATGTGATTGGGTGAATTTAATAGTTAAAGAAGTGAAGAACTCTGAGGACAATTGGTGGCCTAAGGCCTCTTCCACACCCCTATCCTTTCTGTCCGCCTTGGTCACAGGCTCCTGGAAGGCTCCTGATGGGCAGACCCAGGGGTTTCCCAGAACAAGGTCTGAGGTTGCTGATCTTTTTCTAGGCTCCCATAGAAACACCTGAAGCACCTTTCGTTCTCATTGGAATCTCATTTCATTAGCAGAACGCGGCCAGAGTCAAAGAGACATGGACCATTGGTCAGTCAAACTGGGCCGATCCGGACAAAGAGGATTCTTTGGCCAGCATTGGAGGTCAACCTACATCAACACAATGGAGCAGTTGCCAAATACGTGATCACTTCCCTTTGACTACATACAAATTTTTGAACTGCAAGATCTTTTCTTTATTTACTCACTTAATAGTTATTATTGGGAGAGCACTGGACTAGAAAACCTATTGCACTAGCAGGTGTAACAAGCTCTTTGAACCTCAGTTTCCTCACCCATAAGGCACTATTCATGATCTGCTGTGCAAACCTCACCTAGTTTTGGGGAGCATTCAATGAATGCCATGTGGAAGTGCTTTGTGAACTCTAAAGCTTGCCTTGAGTGTGAATGATTGTTGCTACTCTTCTGTACCCAACAGTGTGCTAAGCACCAAAAGGTTTCAAAAGAAATGTAAGAGGTGGTCCCTATCCTTCAGGAACTTATAATTCAGTGTCGTGAAACCAAGACACATCCCTGAAAAACACACACATATATAAAACACCTCAAGGCAGTGAAGTATTTACTGCTTAAATGATGACTAAAGACTCTGAGCCCTCTTGGAGTATAGAGAGGGGGAGATCACTGATAGAGTGTGGAAGTTGGGAGTATCCCCTGGAGGATGTGAGGCTCCAGCCAGGTGGACAGAGAAGATGAAGAAGGTCTTCATGGATGCAGCACCACTGAGTCAACTGGTGTAGGGTTCTCTCGCTAGACTTTGGATAGACCAATCCGTGTGAAGTTAGAACTCCCAGGCAGGCTGGAGGTATGGATTTAAAAATTAAAGAGAGTTATAGATAAGGGAGAGGCAGAGCAGTTTTAAACCAATGATAGGTGATGATCAAATGATAATTTGGAATGACTATGTAAATAATGAACTCAGAGAAACCCGGCAGGGAAGAGGGCTGCTGCAGGAGTTTGGCTGGGCATGATGTGGTTCTGCACCAGACCAAGGGGATGGAGAAGGAATTACATTTAAGTGAAAGATAGTTCTGTGTGCAGGGAGAGGACAAGTTATATTACCCTTCCTTTTCTTTTGGTGACTAAACTTTGAGTTAATTTGGATAAGGAGGGACAAAAACATAGGGAGCCTCTTTATATGTACTTTGGAAGATTCTTGAAAACCCAAAGTGGTCTCACAGTGTCTATCTGTCTGCCTATCAAAAGGAATGTGAATTTGCTAACTGATCCATGGAATTAGAGATCATCAGAGCTAGACAGGACCACAAAGGTCACTGGGTCACACGTGTAGCCAATTTAAAAATTTCTGCAGCAACATCCCCAGAAGCGCTCATCGTCCCCTTCCTGAACCTCTCTCATGGGGATGAGCTTCCCAATGTTGGATGTGTCTGTAGAATCACAAATTTTTTATTCGAGCTCTTGGGAATTTTCCTGACGGGCTCTCTCGTTGGTCCCCAGCTTCACACAGAACACGAACTCCTCTTACATGCTATGGATTCTGCCATTTAGTTGAAGATACAGACCCTGTCTTCCTCACTGTGCTCCTTTGAAAAGCACCTTTTTCATTGAATAAGTGCCATGAAACACCATCAGTTCTATTTTTATCTATCACTTGATATGAAGACAAGAGAGTTGGATCCTGGACCTTACACAGGGTAAAAAGGATTGTGGGATCCTTTTTTACTTCAGCTGGGGAATATTTTTGCTCTTGCACAAAAGTCAGGTGCCATGAAACCCATGCAATAGGTGTTTTTGTCTCTTTCCTTTTCCGAGTGATCAGATGGCTATGTTTCCAGGGATTTGTGTCAGAAATCAAATCCAATGAGTGGGAAGTTTGACAAGATTCAGAATAGTCTTGCCAAATATCACAGCATAGGGGGTAAAGTGAGGCCAATTAAAGCGGGTAGCAAAAGTTAAACTGATGATAGATGTACTATATATATTTGGAGCAGAAAAGGGCTTCGGTCAATAGCAATTGATATTAATAAAACATAAAAATAAAAGAAACAAAAATAATAAACAACCAGGAAAACCCTGACACAACTTCTTTTCTGGGGGGTAGTTATCATTAAAGCAAAGGATCCCATTTTATTTTATGAAATAAATGCTCCAATATTTGCAAACATACATTATATCTGAAATGCTGCCACTGAACAAACAAAACTACCATAAAACTAGAGAAAAAAGTCATAAAAAATGGAATCATTCTAGTATTTTTGAAATGTCTTAATTGATACAGAGAAAATCAGAAGATCTGTGTAAATAGGCTATTGTCCTAGGATGGCCTTGTGTCAATGCCTGAGCAAGTCCTATGGCCATGGTCTGTTTGAGACTATGCTGTAGAAAATCTTTAGCACTCACCTTTAAGTTTAGAGTAGAAAGGACAGTCTTTAACAGGAACATAGAAAATGTTCCATCAGATCAAAATAAACAAGCAAGCAAGCAAACAGAAGCAGGTCATTTTTCTCTTTTTGGCACTGTGCAGGACCATATGCTTCCAGAGATGGGAATTTAAAAATAGCCTGTCACACAGCTCACATTGTAGCCCTTGGACATGATGGGGTGGGGAGGATTGCCTCACACTTAATAATAGTGACACTTCAAATTTATACCAACCTGTTTTTGGAGTAACCAAAAGTACTTTTCAGGGTTTTTTTTTTTTTTTCTTTTTAAAAAAATCTACACTCCCTGATACCCCCATAAATTGAATAGGTACAATTTTTCCCACTTTAGAGAGAAGACAATTGAGGCATCCAAAAATAATGTCATTCACTCAGGACGACAAAGTGACTCAAGAATTAGTCCTGTGCTGTTCCAAATGCACTGGGCTGCCCGTAGCAGCAGTATCCTGTGCCTGTGAGAGCCAGGGGTTCATAGGATGTTGCACAAAAAGGAGAGAAAGTTGCTTCCCACTGCCTCTGTTTTGAAATGCACTGCCTTTCATTTTAAGCATTTCATCAGTTTCTAATTTTAAGGCAAATTGCTTATCAGCCATGGTGACCTATATTTGCTGACATTTGAAATCAATCTCAAACCAGTAAATGCCTTAGATTTGCATTTAGTGCCACCTTACAGAGTCATGACAACAATGTAATTTTTCACATCTCCATAATTCCTTGCACTTGAAAATGGTTTTATATTCACCATCTCATCAGATCTGTGTACGAAGCTGTAATTTAGGCCAGGCAAGAGTTACGATGAGAGGGAGCAGGGATTCCGGCATCAGAGAACTTTCTCATCTGGCAAGTGCCACAGAAACTGACTGAAACCCAGGTCTTCTCCCTGCATGTCTGGAGCATTTCTCAGATACTGCCCCCTGGCACACTGCCTCCTCGGTCTAAGCAGTGCGTTGAGACCAGACTGCAGAGTGTATGTGCTCAGGGGTGACTCTTCCCAGTTTGGTGCCCAATGCTCAGTTCCTAATTATTTGCATAAGCCTGAAGGGGGATTTGAGATGTGGCAGGAACCAGGAGAAATCAGTAATGAGCTCCCTTTGTGGAGGGATGGAAAGGTGTTGGCACACCGATGGCTCCCGGCAGACGGTTTGGATCTGTGTGGAGCCAGTGATGTTGTGTTACTGCAGCCTCAGCACCTATTCCAACCTTAACTCCCTCAACTCCGTGCCTTAGCCCCTCTGCCTCCTGTATCCTACATCCCCCTGTTGCTTTCCCTTTACTGTGCTTGGCAAAACCCCAAACCGGGTGCAATACGATTGTCCTCTCATTCCCCTTTTGCTTGCACCTAAACGGAAGAATGTCAGCAAGAACATCGTACACCATGCTGACCAGTTCAGCTGAAATTTGTCATTGCAAACCTCAAGCAGACCCTGCCAGAGGGCTCTACAACACTCGTAGAAAATTCACTTTTCAGTCTCTGGACCAACTCTTTCTCACCTTTAGTTCCCTCCTTAAATGTCTGCCATGCTCTACCCTTTCCACTCCCCAGGATTATGCTCTCTTTTCCCTGCTATCAGAGGAGAATTAGTTTATCTTTCCACCGCCACTTCCTTCACCCACCTGTATCTGTATCCACATACACTGCCTCCCTCTTACTGTAGTGGAGGAGGCGTCATGGCTTCTAAGGCCAACCCTTCCGTTTGTCCTCTGTATCCTATCTCCTTTCCTGTACTTCTCTCCTGCAATATCAATTTCTTTCTTTGTTTCTTTCTTTGTTTCTTTCTTTTGTGAGACAAAGTCTCACTCTGCCACCCAGGGTGAAGTGCAGTGATGCGATCATAGCTCACTGTAATCTTGGTGGAGTGCAGTGATGCGATGGTAGCTCACTGTAACCTTGAACTCCTGGGCTCAAGCAATCCTCGTGTCTCAGCCCTCCAAGTAGCTAAGACTACAGGCATGTGCCACCACACTTGGCTAATTTGTATTATTTTGTAGGGACAGTGTCTTACTATGTTGTCCCAGGTTAGTCTTGAACTTCAGGCCACAAGTGATCCTCCTGCCTTGGCCTCCCAAAACTCTGGGATTATAGGTGTGAGCCACTGTGCCTGGCTGCAACCTCATTTTCTGAGGTTCTGTTACATCTATTCCATCAGCATACAAATATGCCTTTATAAACGCTAATAATATAAAAACAACAATTCTTCGTTGGCCCTACATGTTCCTCTAGCTACCACCCCCTTTCTTTGATGCCTTCACACAAAAAACTTAAGAAGTAAGATCTACATTTCTTGTCCCCACTTCTTCACCTCCCGTTCTCTCCTCAACTCTGCTCCAGTTTCTTCTGACCCCATCATGCCACTTAAACAGCCTTTATCAAGGTCACCAATGACCTACATGTTTCCAAAGCCAAAATGAACTCGACTAACTGGACTATTCAGCAGAATTTGATGTGTTGGAGCCTTTATACTTCTTTAAACACATTCTTCCCCAGACTTCTGTGATTCCACACTCACCTGGTTTGCCCTTACCTTTCTGTCTCCTTGACGGGCTCTTTCTCCTCTGGAGTTCTTGTCTCTATCCCATCTATACTCTTCTCAGATGAACTCATTGAGTCCCATGGCTTTAAAATACTATCTATATGCAGATAACTCCAAATCTCTAACTGGAGCTTCTCCCTTGAGCTCCAGACTTGAAAACTCTGCTTGCATATGTAATAGGCATTTCACACAAACTGTGACCAAAACCAAACTATTGATGTACTCCTTCCCCACCCGCCCATCCTCCTCCCCGCCTCTCCCCTGTCACAGCAAGTGGTACCTGGCCTCCTAGCTGTTTGTTCATTCTAATTTCCCTTATTTCCCTGAAACCTCATGTCTAAGCCATCAGCAAGTCCTATGGACTTTACATCTAAACTGTATGTCAATTTAGGCTATTTCTCACCATCTTCACTGCTGATGATCTTATTGCAAGCGACCGTCATGTTCTTCCTGCCCACACTCTTGCCCTCTGTAGTCAGCTTGTCATGCATCAGCCAGACTGATGTTTCTTAAGCCGTAATTTATAATGTCACCTCTTTGCTAAACCCTCTCACCATGAGCTATAAATCCTACATGATGTAGCTCTGTCTACCTGCCCAGCATCATCTCCTCCCACTCTCAGCCTTATCCATGATGTTCACTGGCCTTTCTTTCCTTGAAACTTGCCAAATACTTTCCTATCTGAAGACTTTTCATTTACTTTTTCATCTGTTTGGATGCTCTTCTTCCGTATCTACAATGGCTGCTTAATCTAGTCATTCAAGCCTCAGTACAAGTATCATCCCCTTGAACAAATTTGCTTGACAGATGTTTCAAGGGTATCTCTTTCTAGGACCAGGCAGGTAAGCATCCTACTCCCTCACTGTAGAAGCATTTTCATTGAGTTGAATTTTAGTGAATTATACCTTCAACTTTTATAGTGCACCAAAATAAAAATTGAAATTGAAATTTGTTACTACATCATGTCTTGTGGTTTCTGAGAACATTATTTATTATGTTACTCAGTGACCTTTTCTACAAAGCCCCATATGAGGAATTATTTTAGGTCTAAGTTCTAGAAAAGCTTTGTTTCCCTTGAGGAATTGATAATGACACACTGATTTAGCTTTTTTTTTTTTTTTTTCTGGCTTTGTCAACATAAAGCTCAGAGCCAAAATTTTGGCTGACTTATTGCAAATGTGTAAGACTATATGACTCTGTTGTCTGTCTAGACAGTATCGTCCAATAGAACTTTCTACAAACATGGCAATATTCTGTATGTGTCATCTCAAATAAGCAGTCACTGGCCACATGTGGCTACTGAGCATTTAACATGTGGCTAGTAAACCTGAGGAACTACATTTTTAAGTTTATTTAATTTTAATTAATTTAAATTTAAATAGATAATGTGCCTGGTGGCTACCACATTGGACAACACGACCCTGGATAACCTATGGTCTATTTCTAAGATATTGGAGTTTATTTTTGTGTACTCTTCATTATTCATTATTGTGTTTCCTTTAAGTTGCCTCAATCCTTTGTGACTGGAGGTGTAAAAAAAAAAAAAAAAAGGAAGAAAGCACATTTACATGAGTAATTGACTTTGCAGGGTATGTACGTATGTCAGCACGTTTAGAGGCTTGGTGGGAGAAGTGGTCAGTATATGCAAACAATGAATCTTAAATCCTACCTTTCTGTGAGCTCTGCAGAAAGAGCACTAGCACAAGCTGAGATTCAAGTTCTGGTCTTTGTTTCACTGTTGCCCACATGTTCTTCTAAGTGAGGCAGAGGTTCTGTATGTTCATACCCAATGGAACTTTGGATTGGTGACCTGGTGCCTCTGGCATCTGAGATGCCAGGTATACAACCCCGTACCCATTTCCATGTTTTCTGAAGCCAGAGAGACTGGCCCTTGGCTAGCTGTCTGAAACATGAGGCAAGCCTTCCAGAAGTCGTCTTATTCATGCCAGTCTCCAAAGCGGGGTTGCTGGTAAACAAATTTAAACAAATAGGGATGTCTTATCTACAAACTGTCTTTCAGGAAGGAGAACCCAGGCTAAATACTTAGGAATTTGGATGATTTTTAATACAGAATGAAATATCACACTCTTTAGTACATGAAAGTACAGGACTGAAATTGGAAGATGTGGGTTCTGGTTCCAGTTCAGCTATTAACTAGCTGTGTGACTTGATCAAGTCAAAGTTTCCTCTTTTCTCAAATGGGAGGATTGGACCAGATAACCTTTAATTTCCTGTCTAGCATTAGCCATAATCTTAGCTAATATTTATTAAGTACTTAGAATATGTTGAGGTGCATTACCTTATTTAGTCTTATGGAGGTTAAGAATATGATTATTTCCATTTCAAAGGCAAAAGAAACTGAGCTTCAGTGTTTTCTAAAGACACACGGTTAGTAAATGATGGAGTCTCTATCTGAATCTCACAGTCTGGATTCAGGACCCACTTTCTCGCCTGTTCTGCCCTCTCTAGAACTTTTTTTTTCATGGGCCAGAACACCATTGTTTTTCTGGTTAGACAAGGAGTTATCTTAATCCTTTAAACAAAAGCTTCCCAACTCTGGGCCTCATATGGGCCCAAATATTGTCTCCTCAGTCCTTGGAGTGGCCAAGAAGGGCTGAATATCACCAAAGTTAGTGAGCTGGTTGCCACCGGGAAAGAGTAGCCTTGTTTATTTGCCCACTATGCTGTATAAAATAATCATGTTCTGAGTGTGCTGTGCCATGAAAAATGTTGGGAAGCATGTGGGCTGAGACATATGTCAGGACAAGGATTTAGTTTAGACTTTTAACAAGTCATATCACACAGATTTCACAAGATCCTATCACAAAGGGTTGCTTTGTCCCACAAATCTCAATCATCACTTCTTGAAAGTGGGATACCTCAATCATCTCTGTGTCTCCAACATGTTGATCCCAGAAGCTTGCCCTGAGCCAATCTTCAATACATCAGTTATTTTGCTAATTGATAGAGCACCTTAGAAATTTGGAGCCACAGGGGCTTTAGCAATTCTAAGTCCAATCCAAAGAGGGCAGAGGGTTTTTTATCATGGTCAGTGTCAGAGTCAGGACCAAATCCCTGGTCTTCCTCATGCCTGGTCAAGGGCCCTTTTTCCCCTGCAAGACTAGTAGTCAGGGCTACTTCCTCGGGAGATGGGGCAAAGTAAACATAACTGAAAGTCCATTTTGCCTATGCAGATGTCAGGAGCAGTGGAGCACGTGTGGTGGAAGAACCTGCCTCCCCTGGCTCTATCGCAGGCCACAGACCCGTGCGAATCACCCAGCCTGCTCTGAGCCGCACACCCGAGGCCGCAGCAGTGCACAGGAAAGTGAGAGGAAGTGGAAACGTGCGAGCAGAGGGCTCAAAGTGACGGGCTCACCACCGGAAAAAAAAATAAAAATACACACGCTCAGAAATAGTGTAACTGATATGCAAAGAAGATCAAAACAAGGGTTTTAAAATATCTTGGCTGCTTTGGAGGAGGTGGGGGTGGTAAATGAAGCGAGGTTGCAAATGTGCGTTAGGGGTAGGGGGCAGTTAGGTGGATGGTTCACTGTAGCCTGCCAGGCCCGGGGGAGTCTCGGGACCCCAGGGTAGTTCAGATGGAAACGTGGCACTTACATGTGCAACATAAAAAAGTTGAACTCATAGAAGTAGAGAGTAAGATGGTCATGACCAGAGGCTGA
Organism: Indri indri; assembly: GCA_004363605.1. Taxonomy (NCBI): domain Eukaryota; kingdom Metazoa; phylum Chordata; class Mammalia; order Primates; family Indriidae; genus Indri; species Indri indri. Next base: position 87,966 of record RJWJ010001886.1, on the reverse strand, counting down.
GAGGCGGAGGACTAGGGAGATGATGGTCAAAGGATACACAATTTCAGTTAGACAGGAGGAATAAATTCAAGAGATCTATTGCACATCATGGTGAATATAGTTAATAACAATGTATTGTACACTTGAAAATTGCTAAGAGAGTAGATATTAAGTGCTCCCATCACACACACAAAAAAAGATAAGGCGATGCATATGTTAATTGGCTTGATTTAGCCATTCCATAATGTAGACATATATCAAAACATCATCTAGTATACCATAAATATATACAATTTTTATTTGTAAATTTAAAAATAATAAAGAAAGAAAGAAAATGTGAGAGATATAAATTCCCATGAGTAGCTCAGTGGCAAATATGAACTCGGGAGCAAGAACTCTGGAGTCTCTCAGCCCCAAACTCCTCCCTCTCCATCTCTTTTGCTGTTCCCTGAAATTCTGGTTCATTTGGAGTCATGGACACTTGTCCCAGGGCAGGGCTCAGACAGGCCAGCAGCGGAGGTACCAGGAGGAAGTTCACCCAACTTGGCTTCACTTCAAGGCTCAAGTTCCAGTTTGGAACAAATGTTCCAGGATTAAGGGCTGGGGCTGAGCAAACTCAGGAAAGACAAACTCCCCGATCTTGCAAAGTGAAATTCCCTTTCCTTCAGTGTGTTGTGAAGAATTGCAGAAATGCACTGTCTTTAAAGGAAAAAGGTTTTATTTTGAAATTGGTTCCTGAAATGGGAAACCAAAAGGTTAGTGCGGGCTGTTTTTAGCCTGCCTCCACCAATGTAACCATCCCTAATAATAGTCCAAGGATCATGGGACATTTCCAGCATCAGAAGGCCACCAGTCAACAGCATAGGTACAAAGGGAGTGTTTGCTCCTCCACAGGTCCCAATGGCCCCATGTGTTTTAGCAGAGGAAATACACTCTGTTATAGGGGAGTGGGGGGTGAAGGAGCGGGTGGCTGGGCCTTTGGAAATTAGTCATCACTCTTATAGGTCTAGCATTCGTGCTTATAAAGCACTTTCACACCTACTATCTAGTGAGATGGGCTGTGCAGGGACAATCACACACATTTTCTCGTTGAGAAAACGGAGGCTCCAAGGTCACCACTAGTGACACACAGCACTGTGTATGTTCATTACGGGGCCCTGAAGAACCAGAGATGGAGTCTGTCCCTTCACTGTAATCCTGGGTCACCCCTCTCCACATCTTCCTCTCTCTCCCCACTCCTCCTCCTCTGACAAAGTAGGGCATGTTCGGTACTTTAGTGATGGAATAGAAGTTTCCTCATTTTGATCCAACATGTTTTTTCTTCAGTCTTACTTGTCTAGTCATCAGCAGGCAAGTCCTACCCCAAACTCTTCTTGAACCTGATATTTAGTAGATAACCACCAACAGATGCATGTGACTGGCCTGGGCCGAGGCGGGAGATGACAGGTAAAGGCCAGCCTCAGCCCGCCTGGTGCATGTTTGCCCTCTGTGGCCAGAGAGGAGTGTGGTGGACACAAGCTATGGGACCTCAGAAGGCAGTGTTCACTGTGAGCTGGGGGTATCCAGAACATTCTAGCAGGAGGTGCCCTTAATGAACAGCACCTTGAAGAATAGATCTCTGAGGAGATCTGGGGAAGCAACGGGATAAAGTGTAGAGGTTTAAAAAGTGCATAGGACACTGTGGAGAATTCAAGTAGCTCCACCAGGCTTAAGCAGTGGAAATAATGCTGGGGAGACACTTTGGAGTCACACTGCAGATGAGTGGAATCACTGGAATCTTATCCTGTGGGCACTTAGGCATTCCTGAAGGTTCGTGAATGGGAGAGCAGTCTATGGAAGATGGTGTTGTAGAAAGCTCCTTTTAGCTGGATGTGCAAGATGGATAATAAGGGGAGTGGCTGGCAGAGGAAAGATTGTAAGGAGCACTGAACTCGGAGTCAGGAGGCTGACTATACTGCTTTCTCATGTGAACCCTGGTCCGATCAGTACCAGATATAAGCATAAATGTGCATGATTGTCTCCTCTCTAATATGCAAACCTGCCCTGCCTTTCCCCCAGGGAGGTCCTGCACACCACACACAATGAGGGAGGTTAAAATGCTTTGTAAACTATAAATCTGCAGAACAAACATGGGAGATAATGACCCAGGCTGGCTGATGCTGTGGGAGCACGAGCTGGCTGGTGGCCCTGGGCTGGGTGGGTGAACAAAGGTTGAGTGAGCGGAACATCTTCCCTCTGGAGGGATACTCCTTTTCCTTCCTGGTAACTTCTTGTGTCACCTGGCAAAGACTGGGGCTAGCAGAAGATGGAGACGTGTCAAGAGTCAAAGACCAGAAATCTCTGAGGACTCTAGTAACTTCCTCAAGGGAATGAAAAAAAAAAAAAATTACAAAGCTAGCTCTTCAACCTCAAGCTTGAAATCAAAATAAACAGTTGGGTTACTGTTTTGCAGAGTTGCCGAGTAATTGTAAAGGGCAAGGAAGAGTCAGTTTGCACAATAAGATTGCTCAATGGAAAGATCTTGCCAGTGGAGGTGTCTAGGAAGGTGCAAACAGAAGCCAGCTCAGTTGTTCTAAGGGGCTACTCGTTGGAAGATAGGCGTTGCTTTACGAGAAGGGTTAACCTGAACCAGTGGTAAGAAAACTGCTGAACTGAGACTAGGTTAGGAGAGTTAGGAGAGAACCATCTGGGCTTTCAGCCAACCCCGGGCTTCTAGTAGAAGCATTTCACAATCTCCTTTCTTCATGGGTTTTGTTCTTGGATTGAACAGCCAGCGGGGGCATCTCAGGGTAGTGGAAAGTGCACTGGACTGAGAGCCAGAGCGCTGTGTTGCAGGCCTGGCTCCATCACCGCCCGGTGGCGTGACTCTTCCTTTCTGGGCCAGGGTTAGACTAGACTTGATGATCCCTGGGGCTCCTTTCAGACCTGGACCCCTGGGAGGCTCCAGACTATCTTTTCAGATTGGAATTCAGAGAGGACAGCTACTGTGAGTGAACTGATCTATACCCCAGAGCGACTGAGTTCTGCAACCAGGCTTTAGCTCTGGCCGTGGCAGCAACATGGGGAATTTCAAATGAGGTCAGCTTAAAGCAGAGGCCACTGTGTGTCTGCTGACCAATGCTTGTGGCTTAGATGAGTCAGAAAGTTGGGACACTTCTGAGTTCATGCTCACCAAGTTTTGGAGCTCTGTGTAACTAGGAAGAGAATTTTTCCAATCAGCATCGTATACAGGGGTAGTATCTTCCTCTGGAGCTTTGACGTAAACCACAGATCATTTCCCTCCCACTCCCGTTTTCCTTCCCCAAGTCTTAGAAAATAAGATCTCTTCCCCTTCCCTTCCCCTATTTCCCAAGCAGGTTCTCAGTGATAAATGCACCACTTTCTCTTTTGCACTCACTTGCCCTTGTTCTTTCTGGTAAACAAGAACCACACTGGTCCAGGTTTTGGGAAGTAGGATGTTGGGGCATGAGAGAAAAGTTCACAAAGTTGGTCCCTCTGGTGGCCCAGATCGGGCTGTGTGTCCACATGGCCAGAGAGGTACCTCAGGGAGCTGCTATGTCCCATTTCTGAAGAGGAGCTCCATTCCCCCAGAGCAGTTCAGGACCACCATTGACTTTTTCTGACCCTCTCTGAGGGGTCCAGAGGAACATCCAAATGATCCAAAGATTTACGGAGACTCTCTAAATGCCAGGATGAGACAAAGGATCCAGAGGTGGACCAGTCACAGTCTCTGCTTCCAAAGAAGGAGACAGAATAAGTGGGAAAGTCACTGTAGTACCCTGTAGAGCATGGAGATGGCCACAAGAATGAGAGACTTCAAAAGTAGGAGGACTAGCACTCAGTTGGAAGATCAGACTAGGTTTCATGGAAGAGATGATGTGAGATAGAACAATCATCAAAATTACTATTATTTTGATGACTATGATTAAAGCTAACTTTTACTGAGCTCTTACTATGTTGGAGGTACTGTGCTAAGCCCTTGTATATTACCCCAGTTCCTCTTCATGAAAATCCTCCCTTCTTAGATAGCATCATTTTGTAGATAAAGAAAGTGAGGCTCAGAGAAGTTAGGTAACTTTCCCAAGGCCACCCAGAAAGTAAATGATTAGAGCCTATGATTATCACAGAGGTGCAGAAGTGAGCTACTCTTAGTGGAGGGTAAAGAATGACAGATTGTAGGGGGCACAGCATCATTCTGATTGGATAGGGGAGCTGAGGGACTTGAGGGCCAGCGAGGAGTTGGACTTTGTCCTAGAGGTACAGAGAGCCTGGGAGCATTTGAGCAGGACAGTGACATAATCAGAAGCTGGCTCTTGGAACAGTTATTTAGCTGCAAGTGCAGGTGGACTCTAGGGAGGACTGAAGGTGAGGGGGTGGGCTCAGAAACTGGATTATAATCTGGTGAGAGGTGATGAGGGTTTGAGCTAGAGGTGCCAGGGGTAGAGGGAAACTCAGAGGAGCAACCTAAATCTGAGTACCTGTCCATCCATCCTCCTGCTTTCAGCACCAAAGCCATAGCAAGCAGAGAAGAAAGTATGCAAAGGCAGCCTCCATGCTGGTGAGGCTCCACAGGTGTGTCGGAGCTTGCCTGTCACTTGTCTCACATCACACCCTGTGAAGTGGCTGCCAGTCACAGTTGGTGAGCAGTGCACCCTCTGAATTAGAAGAACCCTTTGTACCTGTCCAGTTTGTACCTTTTCTCCGTCACTCCTGTTTCCCCACTCCCAAAACCCCAAAGAAGTGGAACCAAATGAATCATAGAGTTCTTTTAATGGCATCTGAGTCTGAAGGAGAATACTTGGGTGGAACCAAAGAGAGGATGCTCTGAGTCATCAGCCACCGTCAGGGGATCAAACGAGAGGTGGATCAGAGAGACAGACAGGGAAGGTGAGAAGTAATGAGTGCCCACAATTGCTGGGTGCATGGATGTCTGTGGTGAATTTCAGAGGCTCCGCAGAGACTGCCAGTGGGCAGACTCTCTATTTCCAAGCTCCCGACAGCCTCCCATGCTGATGGTGGCCAAGGCAACAATGAAAGCTGCAGAGATTTTTTACTCAGCCAGGAGAGTTTAGCCAAGGGTGGTCATGTTCTTCCTTGGTGCTTCCAAAGGGCTGCTTTGACATCTCAGAGAGCAGTACACAGGCCTACCTCTGCCAGCAAGGAATGCCGCCACCAGGATAGTGAATAAAAGGGGCCCTGGAGACTATGTAATCAATCTGAGAATGCCCAGAGCAGGCATGTAACTGAGGCTCCTGTCTTCTCAGTTCATTAATTTTACAAACACAGAGTGCTTGTTACGCGCCAGGCATGTTCTAAGCACTTTGTAAGTTATTAACTTATTCAATTCTCATAATAATCCTATGAGGTAAGTACCTTTGCCCTGTTTTACAGATGAGGAAACTGAGGCACATAGACATGAAGTGACTGCCAAGGCCTTACTGTAATTGGTAGAACCGAAATTGGAGCCCAGGCAGTTTGGTTACAGAGTCCGAACTCTGAACTGCTACGCTCTGTTAATCTTTATTCTAATTTCCACTCTGAGACTCTGGCGCCCCTACAAAAAAGGGACAACAGATCAATCCATTTCTAAAGCTGTACCCACTTTAGAATCTCTAACACTTTGTGACTCAATAGAATCAGCAAGTGGTTAGGGTTTAGGCTCTGAGTTATCAGTGAGCTGCTAAATATGCTTTGGTGAGACACAAATACCTATATCTATCAATTCCACTGAGTTCTAGCATTGGCTTGCCACCACCCAACAGTGAATTGGGTGGGTCTTCTGACCCATTGCAGGGCTCTGATCTTCACACAGGGGACTCACAGATTCTACACCAGTTTGTGACCCTTTAGCCAGTTTGCTTGTAAAAACAGTGCTCAATCTAAGTAAAGAAAAGTGAGATGGGGAAGTAACCATAAAGATTTGACCTGAAGAGGTACCGTGATTCAGCAAGATAAAGATCAGAGGAAATACATGTTCCCAAGCACTGGCCATCGGGGTGAGCCAGAAGCTTCATTTTCTTTAAGAAGGAGGGTGAGGCAGATGATTAGTTGGTAGCAATGGGCTGACTTGAGTGGGAGAGATATAGCATTTCTAGTGGCCCTAAATGAGAAAGGTTCTGTGTGGTAATTCAATCTCAGATTTCCCAGTTTGTTTAAACTTTCAATGTGATACGGCTAAATTCACATTGTGGATTCCATGGTAGGAGGGTTGTAGGTATAGTGGAAAGAACACAGGGCTGGTGTTAGGGCATTTAAGTTCTAACCTTGGATCGGCTTCTAACTAGATAAGTGGCATTAGATGAGTCATGACTCTCCCTGGCCTCAGTTTATCTATAATGACAGTGAGCTTTTATTGAGTACTTGCCATGCCAGCCTTTGTTCCCAGAACTTGACCTGCATTGCCTTATCTAGTTCTTACAGCAGTTCTGTAAGGACTGTAATTACTGCTGTGACCCAGAGGAAGAAAATAGGGCTCAGAGAGGTTAAGTGACTTACCCAAGGTCACACAGTAAGCAATAAAGCTGGGAATTTTTCCCAGGGTGTCTAACTACCTCCCATGCTCTGAAATACAAAACCATACTGCCCTTTCTTTATAGAGAGAGGTTTGAACTCTTTGGGTTTGCTATGTACAATGGAGTTTTTCAGTCCCAACATTCTGTACTTCTCTTCCATTTAGGGTATTTGTGCCAAAGTTGGCCCTTCCAGGAACAGCAAGTGGCTTTGCTAAGCACTGGGCTCTGGATCAAGCCAGTGCTTTGTTCATGCATTTGTTTCAGTGAAGTTTGGCAGCTTCCATCAACCACCTGCCCTATCCCGATGGTCAGCTCTGTGAGGGCAGGGCCCCACCACTGCATTCCTAGCCATAAGCACTATAGGTCCTCAATGAACATTTGTTGAATGAGTGTAGGGATGAGTGATGGAATATGGTGCAACAGAGGTGCAGTTGAAGTGTTGGAAATATAGAGAAGCAGAACAGAATGAGCTCAGTAGATTGTTACCATGTCCTGATAGACAGTCCAAAAGCTGGGAGTCTTCTCCTAGAGTCAAGGCTTTGGCTTTTGGTTTAAAAGCTGCAATGTGGCGTATGATCCTCTGGTAAACAAATAACACATGTCTAGTCTCTCCATTGAGAAGTGCACATATGGAAATGGCTGCTGAAGGCTGCCCCTTAGTATCTGGCTGCTAAAGAAGAGCTTTGAGAGCTGAGCCCAACACCATCAGCTCTCAGCGAGGCTACGGCAAGCCCACTAGCCTCTCTGGGCTAGGGTTTGGACTAGGGCCCCAACCTGTCATTTCCCTCCCGAACTTTCCTTCTCACCTTGGGAGCTTATCAAGTCCTGTCTTTCTTGCCACCTGTTACCAATCAAAATTTACCTATCTCATGTCCTGTGCACCCAGAATCCTGTTCTTAGCTAAGTGATATTTATCATTGGCCACTCTGATGATCACATCCAATGTGTGCTCTCAATATTCATTCATGTGCTTTGCCCTGGTAAAATATCCACATTTTACCATGCCCTTGAAGACATCATTAATGACGGTAATTTTAGGCCCTGGGATAGGTTTGTGGGGAAAAGATTGTTCTCATTAATTATAATTATAATAACCACCATTGCAATTGATAAAACACTTCCTCATCCTTTATCTCATTTGACTCTCACATGGGCAGGTCCTGCTATCTGCAAGGGCAGGTGGGAGAGGCACCGTGGAACTGTGAGGGGAAGGTTGGGAGAAAGGAGACATGCGTGGTCCCTGCTCTGTGGAACTTCTTCATTTTCTTCTTCTTATATGAGAGAAGGTTGGTCTGATGATCCTAGGGCTTCCCTGGCTTCGACTTTTCTCAAATCTAGCTATTATGAGCTGTGTTTTAGGGAGAGCAAGTGAGACTTAGGGGGTTCAGGCTGTTTGGATTCCATGCATTCTTAGGTGGCTTCCCTATGTGGCATTCTCCTATGGCATTGCCTGTGAGTGAAGTGCCAGCCCCTCCCGAGACGGGCAACACGGTGGTTGTCATTATACTCATTTCACAGATGGGGCACAGAGATTTGGAGAGATTAAATGAATTATACAGGGTCACATCCTGGAATTGGGTAGAATGGTGGAATTGGGATTTAAACCCAGGCCCCAGGATGGCCGGCCCTGCTCGTGGGATTAGTAGGATTTCTGGAAAGTTCTTCATCTGGTTTTACTTGGGCTCCCCAGAGGCCCAGGGCAAGATTGGCTCCCAGAATGCTGCAGCTGGGCTCTGAAGTGGCTCCACTGAGGCAAGACAAGGCTACCCCTCTCAACACAAATCCCAGTCCCTCCGACTCTGTGCCATCTCCCCCTTCCCTAGTTCCTTGGCTATCTTAGTGAGCAGGAGCCATGCGCTGAGTGTTTGTTCTCTGACCCTCCAAACCCATTCTCCATCCTTTTTTTGCAGCCTCTCCAGGAAGCTGGCCTTTACGGATATCTTCAGGTTCCCTCATCCTCTGACTTCTGGTTGGCATCAGGCCAGCACTGATTAGGTGGTTGAGGGTGGGAGAAGCGAGGGTGAGGCTGGTTCTTCCTCTCACACCCTCTCTGATGGCTGCAGGTTGGCTGTGACTACTCCTCTGCCAAAGCTGCAGCTGCGGTGGGCAGCCCTCTCCGCACATTCCCAGGGTCTGGACAGCCCCTGGAAACTGCCTCCGATTTTGCCATTTCAAGCCAAGGGCTGGTGACAGCTCTTGGTTGTTGTGAGTGTCTGGGTGCATCACCACCTCTTGGGTTTCCTTAACCCCGCCATTGTAAATCATCTAATTACTCTCTCCTCACTCACTCTCCTTGGGTGTGTCCTCTGCTTCTGTCCTGGACCATAACTGATACAAGCTGCTTCATTCTTCCTTGTTCTTAGTCTTCCACTTTTTAAAAGCATTTATAACCCCCGGCTTTGAATGTGAAGGTCTGCAGATATTGCTCCTTGTAATGTTTAACTAACAAAACAAAACCAAGCTAGAGGGAGAAGCGAAAGGTTGGGGCGGCACCGGGGTATGGTGAAGAGTCCTGGGTTTGGACCTGGAGGCTGAAGGCTCAGGTTTGCCCCTTACTAGCTGTGTCATCTTGCCAGGTCGCCTGACCGTTCCATTACATGGCCATAAGAATGAGTTCTGCCTTCTCTTCCCCATGGCCCTCTTGGGAAGATCAAATGAGGCAATGCCAGAGAAAACACTTGGTAAATGCCGAAGCATTTTCTGAGCATTAGGCATTAGTGTTGTTTTTATCATACATGGCACTAGGACAAAATCCTCAAAAGGCCATGCACTGCATTTTCCAGTGCACTCAGATTTCCCTGTCGCCTCCTTGCCTCCTGGATTAGGAAACCTGGTATTTGTGGAATCCAAGATTAATGTCCAAGGAGAGTTGGCCAAGCATGGGTCCACACGGCATAGCTAAAAATACTTTTGACCTCAGTGGGAGCATCTCAGTCCCCAGAGGGGGTGTGCCTGAGGGACGGAGGGTGTGTGAGGGGAATGACCTCCCTCAGCTGGGGTTAGGAGAGGGCAGGGAGAAAGTGGCTGTCACGAGGCCCTTCTGTTTAAGTGCCAGTGGGAACACTAGCTTGATCTCTGTCTCTCTCTCTCTCTCTTTCTCTTTCCCTCTCTCCCCCACTCTGACTCTGTCTCTGTCTCTTGTCTCTCTCTATCTCTCTGCCTCTGTCTCTCTCCCTGCTGTGTGTGTTGCAGTGGTGGGTGGGGATGGAGATGAGTATTGACCTCAACCTTTCTTGCTTTTCTGTTAGAGTGAAGCCTACACTTTAAAGCTCTTCCTCATGGCCTCTCAGGGATTTTCCCAGACTTCCAGTGGAGATGATAGACACCTAGAGCCAGAAGGAGGTAAGAGGGAGGTAATTCCAGGATCTTGGTTTGGAGTCAATGGCAGAAGCTGACTTTAGTTTAGGGAAGCAGAATCTAATCCATGAGCCTTGCCCTAATATCCCCAGGGCTGGGAAGTCGGGAGGCTCACTGCCTCTCTGTCCTAAAGATCAGTGGTTTTCAAACTGTATTTCTTAGAGCTGTAAACCCCCGCTACTTCAAGTTTGGTCCGTAGATCAGCAGCAACTGGGAACTTCATAGAAATGCAGAATTTCAGGTCTGTTTCTGTCTCTGTCTCTCTCTGTCTCTTTGTCTGTCTCTGTTTCTGCCTCTCTCTCCTGTGTGTGTTGACTTCTAAATTGGAACCTGCATTTTAACCAGATCTACTATGCATTTGTGTATGCATTAAAGTTTGAGAAGCACTGTTTTAGAAACCCTCTGAAGTACTTGAGGGGGTCACCAATGGGTGAGCCCCACTTGTACATATGGGGGTCCCATAAAAGATTACATATGAAAGGGGGCTTTCATTTGCATTTTTAAAAAGATTAAAAAGTCAAAACCAATACAGTCTTTTCCTTCCTTTGGTAAAAGAGGAAATTCTGCTGATGTAGGAACGCTGCTCCCTGTCTCTCCTTCAGGGGCCAGGCCTACATCTGCACTGTCTCCTCGGATGTTCTAGACCTCTGTGCACAAGCCTGGTGCAGGGAAGGGGCAGCTCCATAAAGGAAGGGCTGCATAGAAGACTTGTGGGATATGGGGTGCTTTCCCAGGCTGAGCCATTCCTAGCTCTGAGGGTCTAGCCTTGATAGTGCTGGCTGTGAGGCACTGATGACACAAATAGGAACTTGTCACAACCTGGGCACAACCTGTCACAACCTGGGAGTTTAGAACTCGGCTTGGTTTCCTGAAAGGGGAGAGCAGAAGGGTGCAGAGCTTCCTCCCCTGTAGGTGGAATTATGCAGAGAGCTTAGTGTTTGTTGTATGAGGAACATCCTGGCAGGATCGGAAGGAGAACCAGGAGCTGAGAAGAGATAAGCCTGCTTCCAGCTGGGATCTGGGCACAGTCCTGTGGCAGCAGGTTTTCAGGATTTCCAGAGGGAGTGCTTGGCGGGCCTGCAGAACCGTCTTTTCAGAGTCTCGGTTTGCTGCCATTATAAATAACTGTGATTTGCATTCCTTTTGCATCTTATCCTGAAGGAGCTCAAAGCATTCTGCTATTGCTTCCTCAAGACAACCCTCATATGGGTCCCTAACAGGCAACGTTCATGACTTACATTTTACAGAAGGGGAAACTGAGGCTCTAACAAGCCGTGCAAGCGTGCTACCCGCGTCTGGGCTAAGATTGGCAAACTTTGGGAAGAAACAAGCACTTTAGCATGGCCTCAGAGCCCTCCAAACACTAGCCCCAGACCCTTTCCGGCCTGAGCTACTGCCTTTTGTCCTACTGCGTTTTACCCTCTGCCCAGACCACCCACCCGTGCTTCCTTCCCTGAACACACCGGACTCTCTAGTTGTGCAGATGCGTTCCCTTCACTCTCCTGCCTCTATCCCCAGATACACACCCTTACCTCTCTCTTGTGACTTAATTGTCCTCCCCTGATTGGAGTTGCCTGACAATGTGCTCCCTGGCCACCTGCCAGCCTTCAAAACCTTGAAGGCAGGGGTATGATTCCACACCTCATGTACCAGCACAGTGCTGTCCTCTGACAATGTTTGTGTAGCGATGAACCAACCAGGAGACAGATGCATACAACTAATGGATGAAGCACAGAGATTCTGTGACAAAATCATGCCATCCAACAGTTCTAATACTGTGGAGGGGACCATTCTAAAAAGATTTAAAGTAGGAGCCGTAGTTCCCTATAAAAAAATCTTGCTGTGGTTTAGAGAGGTCTTGAGACCTCTGGCACTGGCCTGTAACTCCAGACACTTGAGCTTTCTGAGTCTTTTTCTCTGAGGGCACTGAGTTTACTTACCACCCAGGGCTGTCACGAAGATGAAATAAGGTGAGGTATCTGTAAAATGTTTATTAGAGGATCGGCACCTACTAAGGCTTTGATACTTGTCTACTACTAGCTAGTAGGGAGAATCATTCTTTCTTCTCCTATCCTGGAGCCCAAATAATACCTGTGGACAGGAGAGGAGGGCTAGAGGAAATCTCAAATTTGGAACTGAGTCTTTCTCTTCAGGACCTGAATACTCTGGATCTTAGGAAATGGTTATCCGGGATTCTAAACACAATGCCTTAAAGAAATGGGATAGGATATCCAGTCCCAAGCTGAGCTCTTCCATAGCTCCAATTACACAACTATTCACCAGTTACTTAGGGGCCAAGCAGGCCCAACCCCTGGGAAGGTGGTCTCTATTCTGGAGAACTTCAGGTTGCAAAGCCAGAGGTGTGGGGTGGAAAAAGGACAGGCCTGGAATCCTCAGGATCAGGATTTTTCCTCTGAGTCAACTTGTGACCACGGAGAATTCATTTCCCCTCTTTGGGCCTCAGCTTCCTTGTCTGTCAAATGAGGGACTAGACTAGATACTTCATAAGGCCTCGCCCTGATTCTGCTGTGGAAAGTGGGGACCCGCACAGCTTCTGCTCCCCGGGCATCTGCATTCCCCTTCCTTCTCTCCATGCCTACCCATCCAAACGAGGAGGGTTGTGACTGAGTGAGAATAAGCCCATAATATAGTGCTTTATGTATTCGAGCTACTTCCATACTTACCTTATTCTGCCTTTACAAACAGCTCAGCAGAGTAAGTAAGGTGGATGTCATAATCTCCATTTATAGAAGATAAAACTGAGGCTAGGAGATGGAGAGAGAACCAAGGTCCCATTGCTCAGTAGAGGCAGAGCAGTGCCTTTAAATCCTTTCTGCTTTTCTCTGCCAGCGACTCCCGGGATAGGTGATCCTGGGTTGGTTTCCTGGGACAAAAATGAAGCCCCTCTGCTTCTTCCTGATCTCCCTCTCCCTGCCCAGCCCCAGTCATCTTAGTCCTTCTTGCTCGGCCTCCCAGTAAGAGTGGGATGTGGTGGCGTTGAGTCCAGGGCGAGTCCCCTAGATGAGTCTGATGAGGTCTCGGTTTCACCCCCCTGCCACTTCCCCCTGCATCCTCTGTTAAACCTTGTTCAGGTTTCGCCTCCTGACCAAACCTGCATGCTAGGGTCTGGGAGACTTAGAGCTGTTGTTCTATGGGTGTGCACACGCAGAGTGCTGAGGACAGAGACAGCGCACAGGAGCAACGCAGGCCAAGTGTGACCGTGTGACTTCTGAGCTGCACAGTTGACCTGCTCTGATGGGTTGAAGACACGTAATTGAGCAGAAAGTCATGCACCTGGAAGATAAAGAGATAAGCTCCCAAAGAGGGAACAGGGAGAGGTAGTACAATGCCTGCAATGAAAGTAGGTGCATGAGTTACTGAAGAGAATTAGTCAAGGAGATTTGGAAGAATTTAGGCATCTCTGTTGAAACATTTCTCACACCCATCCCTTTCCTCCATTTTTACTGCCGCCACCCTCTCACTTCTCACTCAGGAAGTTGCAAAAGCCTCCCAACTGGTCTCCCTGCTCCAGCCTGCTCCTGCTCCTCTCCACCCCCCGCGTGGATCCCCACCTGCCTGTTTAGCCATATTCCTCGGTGCTCCCGTCTGAGCATGCAGGGCTGTAGCCCACGTGAGTTACTCACTCTTCCTGGTCCAGTACTTTTCCATCTCCAGCCTTTGCTCTCGTATTTTTCCCTCTGCTTAACCCTCCTAGTCCTGAAAGTGCAAATCCAACCTCATTCTTTTGGGCCCGCTTCAAATGCCACCTCCTCTGTGAAGTCTTCCCTGATCCCTCTTTCTCCCCTCCTTCCTGGGGGAGTGACCTCTCACCCCTCGGAATGTATATAATATGTGACGTTTTCGGTCTTCCCTTTTAAGGCTTTTATTGCCGTTTATCTGGTATTATAACTATTTCTATGTTTGTCTTATCTCCCCTACCAGATGGGGATCGCCTTGCAGTCCGAAAAGGGATCACTTTCAAGTTCGTATTCCTCGGCGCCTTGGCTGCTATTTAGTTATTTGATGAATTAATAAAGACATAAATGAAGAAGTACCTGTCGGGACAGGAAATAGAAGAGCTCTGGCATCTTAGCTTCAAATAAGGTTAACCATAAAACCCAAATTAAACTGGTGATGTCATTTTGAGGCACGTGTTGCGGGAAATGCAAATAAATACATTCAAAGAAAGGCGGATCAGAAAGAAAAGAGCCTGGCAAGGGAGTGCAACCCAGGGGACCAAGAAAATAGGTACAAGGGAGACGGTGGTGTTTGTTTTATGCTTAGTAACAGGAGAAGTCAACAGGAGCTGGAAGAAGCATCTCGGGGTGGGACGTGATGAATCACAAAGCTTCCATTTAACCCTTAAATAGCCCCATATGTCTTCCTCGAGGTAGAAGCCACAGGAGGGAAAAGTGTCTGCCACATTAGCGGGCATCAGAGTTACTGAATTCATCCACAGTTAGTGTTTACCTTCGGTCAGGCCAGTGACAAATATCAACAGGGACAAGGTACAGTCCTTGCCCCCCAAAATTCATGGTCTACTTGCAAAAAGATGGCATGGCTCCAAGAAATCATGACAAAGCATACTGTCAGTGTGGCTTCAGAATGTGTAGAATGTGTGCCATGGGGCGGTGGAAGAGCCCCAGGGAATTCCAATAGGAGAAGGTGGAAGCAAGGGCAAAGGTGAGGGAGAATTTATGGAGAACATGCTTAAGAAGCAGAGGCTTCAACATGGGCCTGACTTCCACCAGTCTGCAGAAGTGTCTGGGAAAAGCAGTCACATATGAGCCAAAGAGGGAAGCTTGCCCGAGGAAGGCAACCCTGACTGGGCCAGGGCACAGGGCACTGGAAGTCCCAGTTAGGCAGCAGTGCTGGGGCATCTTTCCCAAGACAGCAGGTATTCATGGACCAGCAGATATGTGCTAGAATGGCTAAGAAAGCTCACCCTGTCTTGTGTGTGTGGTGAGTAGGAAGGCCAAACAAAACTAGAAATAGAAAACCCTACTGAAAATGGAAAGCAATTATCTCTCATCCAAACTCAGTTCCACCTGTGCAGGCAGAATGCAGGGGTGAATCCCTAAGGGAGGTGGATGTTGGAAATCGAGGCTTCTCTTGGTCATACTCATTATGCCTTGGCTTAGGGAAAGTGAAGGTAAAAGTAACGTGAGGAATGAGGGCCTTCTCATTTTTAGCAGACCGTGTTCATTCGTCGCCTCATCTGCATAGGTAAATCACAGCAGTCCGCAGGGCAAGGCCAGGCAGCTGTCGCTGTACAGCTGCACGGAGGGGCTCCCGCAGTGACTGTGGCGGGGAGTCCCCAGAGCTGCTCTGGGCCACCCGCGTCTGCACCGTCTAGACAAGATGGAAGGGAGGAGGGAATGAGGAATGAAAGGGAATGAGAGGCTATGTCAGAGAGGACAGTAGCGGCCTTGGGTGTCATAACCCCGCTATTTTACATACAGGGAGACCGAAGTCAAGAAGAGCTTGTTCCCAGTTAACAGACTCATTGACTGCCAGGACTTTGACCAGAAACCCCTTCTCCCAACTTGAGGGCAAGTAGTGTCTCCAGGGCCCTTGCAAAATTGGGGTGGAGAAGAAGGGTGGGAAAGGTACCCCATGGGACATGCTGGCACATCCTCCTAACCGCTGCTCTCTCCAGGTCAGCCTCTGCCTTTTATTTCAAACTACTATTCTCCAGGGCCATAGGAAGTTTGGGGGAAATGTGTCTTCCCTGAGAAAGACACTCATAATTCCCATGAAATTAGCAAACATTTTGTTGTTGTTTGTTTGCTTTAGTTGTGTTTTTAGTTGAGTGGAATCCTTTTAAATCTCTTCATTGTTGCTTTTGTGGGCAAAGAATTTGTGGTTGCTTATTTTTTCTGAATGGCAAAAAGTAGGAGCATTTAGAAATTTATGCTTGTTCTACAAATTTTACTTTACATTTTTGAAAGGATTAAACACAACACAATTTTATTTTGGGTTTTTAAGGTGGTTAAACTGAAAGGCAGCTACGCTCTATTGGGGAAAGCACTAACCTTGACATCAGAAAGCCTGGGCTCAAAGGCCAGCTCTGCTATTTTCTACTTTGGGGTTCATTTGTTTACTTACTTTGGTCAAGTGAATTTATCTCTTTGAGCTTCAATTTCTTAATCTTTAAAATGGGGATGAATATTAATATCTACCTCAGTAATTTATTTATTTAAATTTATTTAACAGATATTTATGGGCTTCCATTAGGTGTCAGGCGATGTTTTTGAGACTGAGATAAAATCATGAACAAGACACCTGAAATCCCTGCTCCCTCAGAGCTTATAACAGAGATTAAAGGAGATAAGGTGTACTGAGGAGTTTAGCACTGTGCCTGGCATGTAGTAGCTGCTTAATAAATTGTAATGGTAGAACTCTTGCAACACTGGGTCCTGAGACAGAGGTTTCAGTCTTACATAGCATTAAGCAACTGGGAGACCTCTAGACAACTAAGCACTTTCCAGTGCTGCCCTGGGTTAGTGTGACCTTCTCCCACACAAATGCTTGGTGTACCACCTATGTGTCACCATTCTTATAGGGTTTCCATAGACAGAAAATTACTCTGCTCATGTAAGCCCCATTCATGTAGGGACAAGACCAGGGTCACCGGCCCTAAACATGTCTATTGAATAGTCCTTGTCTTATGGACCAGTTCTAAGATCTAAAATTAAATTTCTAACTATCTGTCTGTTTGTTCCTTGCTTTCTACTTATTAACCTTTCTCTGCCTATTAGTAAGCAGCTTAGCTGAAAACGAATGAAAATCTGATGAAATCTGCTCTGTCCTTAGATGAACTTGCTTTCACAGGAAGTGGAGGTGGAGGAGTTAGTGACCAGTAATCACGGTCAGTGAAATTTCCACCCACTTGTGCTGGTCCATCTTAAGGGATTGGTACACTTCCTTTCTAGTGATGGTATATTGAAGGGAGTTTCAAAAGAAGTGAATTTGGGTCTCAGAACCAGCACTAATTAACTAAGTCCAAGTCAGGGAATCATGGACAGGATGCAGAATAAACACTATTTTTTTCAACTCTTTTATTTTATAGTTAAGAGAACCATGGTCCAGAAATATGAGGTCCCTTCCCTATAAGATCCATCTGCTAATTAATGGCAGATACAGTGACATGAATGTCATATAAGTAGTCATAGAACACAACTAAAACCTAGGTCTCCTGACGGCCAGTCCAATGCTTGTTCTTTTAGCCCTTCCAAAGCTGGAAATACCACATAATACTCTTCTTTTAGAATTTTGAACACTTCCTCCCAAAACAATTGCTGGGTAAATTTGATTTCTGTTCATGACATTGACTTCAACAACTAGAATGAAGAGCTGAATTTGAATACCTGCAGGGATGAAAAAATGAAGAGTCTTCAGATTTATTGAGTGAAATTTTAAATACAGAAATAGAACAAAATGAATATAATAAATAGAGGTGGTTTTGTTTGAACCTAAGAAAAAACTTTTTGACATGCACAGCTGTTAAAGCTGGAATGTTCTGCCTTGGAAGAGTAAGCTCTTTATGGCTGGAGGTGACCAAGCAGATGCCAGGTGCTCATGAGGTAGTGGGTGGGTCAGGTGACCTTTAGGTTTTCCTCATCTTTAATAAAACCATGTGGAATTTATGAGATTCTGGCATTTAAGTAATTCCTTCTTGAACCCATTTGTGCATCTGTACTACCAGCTAGTCACTACTTCTCTTGTTTGTTAAATTTACTATCTACTATGCAAAGTAGTACTTCCTTTTATTTGCTCTAAAATTAACTCTTGCAAACTTTGGGGTAAGGGAAGGTTGGGATAGTTCTGTTTTTCCGAGATTTGCTGATTAAGTACATAGCTCTATTCTATCAAATATTGTCATATCCCTTCTCAGCCTGCTCTTTTTTTGATTGAGAAAATCTAATTTTGTTAAATCTATCTTTGTGCCAACAAGCCTCTGTCATATTGGTGATTTGAATAGTTCTCCTCTGTCCTTCTCCCACCTCCCCAGCTCCACTAAATTTTTCTTGAAGGTCCGTGAATAGAATTGCCACGTTTTTCCTGAGCCCACACACTGCTTTCATGTGAACATGGGATAATGCCTTTTCTGTCTGGCTTCCATACTCTTTCTGATGAAACACAACATTCCTCTAAGCATCTCAGCTTCAGCAGCCATTGGAGTCCAGTTTTGTCAGAGCTGATCTCAATTTCTGCCCTACCATTATTAGCTGTGTGATACTGTATAAGTCACTAATTTTCCCTTGTATAATGGGAAAAGCAATACTTAAAAAAATTGCTAAGAGACTAAAAAATAAAAAAAAAAATCCCTGCAAGTGTCCTGCATGATACCTCGTACAGAGGCTGTACTTAATATGTGTTGGTGAAAGTGAACTGAAATAGACTTAAATATGTTTCCTGAGCTGTGATATGTTAGTCCATCATTTTATAAGTAGAGATTGGGTATATTTTACCTAAGAGAAATGCTTCATATTTGCCCAAACCAAAGTTCAGTTATTACATTTTTTCTTCCTGAGATCTTTGTGTCCCTGAGATTTAAAGTCAGGGGACTCCAGTTTGAATTCCTTCTCTGTGATTTATTAGCTCTATGATCTTGGCTCATTAGCATCTCTAAGTCCATTTCCTCAACTGCAGCATTGAGATAATAGAAATACTTGACCGGGAAACACAGGCTTTGAACCTGAATCAACTCAGGATTCAAATCCTAGCTCCATCAATTTCTAGCTTTGTGACAGTGGATAAGTTGCTTAACCTTTCTCAGTTTCCTAATATGCAGAAAGAAAAAAAAATAATACCCTCGTCGTGAAGTTCTTGTCATAATTCAATGAGATAACTATGTGCAACACTCAATATAGCCCCTGGTCACACACAGCAGGTTCTCAACAACAATTAGTTGTGTTCCTCCCCAGGGCATGGGTTGTCCAGAGGCTTTGTAGCTTCTAAAGAGGTGCGCAGGTATGAGGAGTTATTGTTTGTCACAGCATTTCTTTACCCAGAAGGAACATTGTGTAGTTGAGAGAGTGGATTTGGAGTCCAACAGTGATTCTACTGCTGTAAACTTTGGACAGACACTGCTCCATGGGGCTTGGGTTCTTTGTTTTGAACGGGGATGACAGATCTCTTCCTGCTCACCATGCAGGGGTTCCTTAAGCATCGGATAAAATACTGATGGTGAAACCAATGTAATCTAAAAATGAGGTACTATGATGACTAGAAGTATTCAATGTCATTTGTGAAAATGGAAGTTTTGTGACTTTGTACTTCTTCCATGTGCTTCATTAAAATGTGAAGTAAGACCCAAGTGGGTATCTTACTGACTCTGGATTTCTGATTTCTAGTGATCTTTATGTTAATATCTTCTATTCAAAGAGATTGCAACAAATATTACTATGTTGTTTCTATAACCTCTGTCAAGGTGACATGTACCAGATCAACCAATTTTGCAGTCAAGCTGCTCTACGATGTAAAAATCCAATCGCAGATATCTTCAATCTCTGAAAATTTAAATCTTTGGGTTTTAATAGTCCCCTGCTTGACCCCTGGTCTTAGCCTCTTAAAGAACATTGCTTTGTTAAAATCCTTCTGTTGTTTTTCCCATAACAGGTTATGTTTGTTACATTTCCATAATCCTACTCTTTGTTATGAATTCCAGACATGGCAGTGAGATTTAGTGTCTTATAATTTAGGGAGCTCTTCATATGGGTGGAAATCCCACTGGCAGTGTGGTATCCCCTCTGGTTCAGTGATCATTTATAATGACAGGCTGTGCATTCCGGACAATGGCTCCACAATTTTACCCGTGACTTACTCCAGAATTCTGGAGTAAAGGCCATTGGTCCAGGTGATTTATTTACTTAGGTTGTCCATTCCTTTTGGGGTCAGGATAGGGGAGCAGCAGTACACATTATGGAGTCCTGAATTGTCAGGCAATTGATTTGAACTCTTTCCCCAAATCTGCTGCTAACTTGTTGGATGAACCTGAGCAAGTCATTTTCATCTGTGGCTCAGCATCTCCATCTGAGACTTGAAGGGATTGGATGAAATGATCTCGAATGTCCCTTCCAGTTTTGTCATTTTGTGATTCTGAAATATTCTGTCATTCATAGTTCTTCCTGGCAAGGTCCTGGATGGGCAAGCCTAGGGGTAGCTGAAACATCTGGTAACACATCTTCCTTTCCTTGCCAGCACTCAGAAGCTCTGCTTCAGATAAACTGTGGGGAAAGCATCCCTGGTCAAGCACACTAGACTATGAAACTCAGCAACCAGGATGACAACCCCTAGATCAGACAAGCACTCAAAGGAGATGATGTGAAATCATTGCTATTGATTTTCTATTAGTCAAATAAATTGCAAAAACAGCCATAAATGAAATTTAGAGTAAAAATAAAAAGGAGAAAGAGATTGCTTTGCTTGTTTCATCATGCTGACATTAGAACTCTGTCTTCATTAAGGCCACATGCAGAGGAAAGGGACTTGAACTGGACAGACTGCTGAGCTCTACCCTGATGGCATTCTCTTATTGGTGACCTTGTCTGTTTCCCTGTTTGGACCTGTATTTTTTCTACCTGTTAATGAGCACCTTGGGCTTTGGTGGTGCCGCCTCTCAAAATGTAATGTCCATGTGAATCATCTGGAGATCTTGTTAAAATGTGCATTTTGGTTCAGTAGGTCTGGTGTGGGGCCTCAGAGTCTGCAGTTCTAACAAGGTCCTGGTTGTTGCTGCTGCTGGTCCTTTCTTCATTGAGAAGCAAGGACTAGATGATCTTTAATGTCCTTTTCAGCTGCGAACACTCTATGGTTCAAATAACTCACCAATACTAATGTGAGAAGAAGAATAGGAGGCCTCTCTAGATGTTACATTGTCTATATTAAAATACCTTTTTGTTTTCGAGAGGTAAGAATGGAATTGCCAAACCTGGGCTTAAGCAAGAGGGAGGATGGACACTCAAGGGGACATTTGCCAAGAAGTCTGCGATGGTTTGAAATGTATTAATGCTTGAAAGGAAAGAAGGAAAATGAGGCAGAAAGTTTGCTTGAGGCAGGTGTGAAAGTCAAGGGGCAACCATCCACAAAACCCACAAGTGATGGTGGTGGGCATGGTCATAGAAAGGTAATAAAGAGCTTAACGCAAATGCTGCAGAGACACGTGATTGACCTTGTATTTGTCATTGACCCATGTGGCCTCACGGCATTCCTACAAAGTTGCAGGGGAATAGTAGGGCTCTGCCCACCACAAGGGAGAACTAGGTGGAGAGAAAGGAGGGCCAAGAACACTGAGAGAGAAGGACACTTTGGGCCCAGCAGAGCCTCCGGCACCCCATGAGGGGCTAGCTTGTGTCTGCTGAGGCTCTCTCCGCGTCACCCTCTGGAGCCACCATGGGCTGCAGTGTCGGGGAAGGAAAGTGTCTCAGCACAACTTCAGTTTCATTTCCTGCCTCAAACACAGAGAGTCATTATATAAGTATCAACCTCAGCAGCTGCTGCTCTCACCCTCTTCTCGCTATTACTCCCGAAGCTCAGCTCGCAGCCAGTGTGCCTGCAGCCTCTCACTTTCCCCTGGTCCCAGGGCACTTGCACTGGGCCCGCCAGGTGGGTGCCTGAGACAGAAATGAATCACAACCACTCTCTAGGCCTCCAGCCAGCCATGCCTAGCAGCCCTCACCTCGCTGAGGAGGGGAGGTCGTCCTGACCGGTGGCCCACGTTCACAGATGTGACAGGCAGTCAGCCCATCTGTGGAGGCCACAGAATGCACTGTCAGCACTTGTGCTGATAGAGGTGGGGCAGAAAAGAACTTGGCATGTTCATATATACATATAAATATAAATATATATTCTATGAAATGAGCTCAAATCAATAAAACTTTCGAAGGTGTGTTTTAAGTTAGAAAGCAGTGTGCCATGGTATAAAGAGTGGTCTGGAATGAAAGACCAAGAATGTGTTCCTCTCCACTCTATATGAGTGAGTAAAATCTTCTAATCTTCAACCATAAGAACTCCCCTTTGAATGTTGGTTCATTTCTGTTTACTTGTTGTATTTCTCAAAATGTTATTTAAAAAGCAAAACAAGCAAAACCCCATAAAACAGGCATGTCAATTAATCTCCCTGTTTCTCAGTGTCTTCATCTTTAAAATGATGACATGAGCCTTGCTTCTCTTCCAGCTTCCAGGGTTGTTGCAAGGAACACATGAGATGCGTAGTGTTTTCCCCTCTGCCTACTGAGCACAATGCTCAACATGTTATAGTATGTGCGTGTGTGTGTGTGTGTGTGGGGGGGGTGTTATAAGAAAGGTCAGCAAAATGTAAGCTGTTATTCCAAGATATTACAATTACTCATACTTTAACTACACTATAGCCATGATCATCTTAGAAACAGAAAAGCCTGGGCACAGACTGGTGAAATGGCTTCACTGGGCCCTTGAAAAAGTGAATGTAAAGCAGTGTTTGGGAATCTCATCATCTATGTGTTACTCAATGGATCAAATGTTGTCAAAATATTATGCTCTTTCTCCCACTTGATCTACTTGTAACCTGACTAGATGTTTGTGATTTATTATTAAATGACAAAAAAAAGATTGCCAAGCAGTTTGTTCAGTGTAAATCCATTAAAAATATCATATATAAGCTTTTAAAAAAGATTTTGAAAGGATGGACATTCACCAAAATGTTGACTGCCAGTAATCTCTGGGTGATGGAATCTGGGTGGTGTAAATTTCTTACTTTGTGCTTTATTTGAATCATCCAGTTTGGATAGGAATACCACCAGAAAATTGGCACCCCAAAGAACACAGAAATTAGGTGTTGTCAGCTTTTCCTTTTCCCTAAACACACGCTGCTGTCAAGTGAAGAGAAACCAAAGGTGAGAGAGCTAAAGCAGGTCACCATGGGTCCAAGTAAGGACTTTCCACTGAGTGAGGATCTGGAGTTATTTATTTTTAAAAATTGGTTTCCCAAGAGTGATTGATTGATTACTATGTTTGTCAGTCTTTCATTCATCCATCCCATCATCATTTATTCATTTGGTCATCAAAGTTATTGGATCAGTTACACAGGGTAGAGGAAGGGCACGGACTAGTTGTCCAAGGATCAGGGTTCAAGTTCTGCTACCATTTTCCTGAGGCCATGAGCCCCTTGCTCATTTGGGCCACACGGGGCTTGCTGACATGAGAAATGGGGCTCAGGTGAACATGAAAGACCACTGAGACCTCCACAGTGCTGGGGAGAGAAGGGTTTCTGTGACGTGCAAGACACCGAGCGAGCAGTGTGAGAGAGAACGGCAAGTCATTTACAGTCTGTGCCCTCAAGAAACTTTCACTTGACTAGTCTGCTGGCTTAATGCTGAGCCCAGTAGTATGGGACACAGAAAAATCCCTTAACTGGAATCCAGGAAGCCGGCTTCCAGGTCAGTCCGAGCCACTGATGTACTGCGTGGCCATGAGCCACTCGCTTTTTCCCTTTGACTTTTGGTTTTCGATCTATCTGATAAAGGGATTAAGCCCAATTAGATTATCTCCAAGGCATCCTCCAGCTTGGATATTCTATGAAAGAAGCTAAAATCAGGAAAAACTTGAAACATGTTAAGGTATCCATGATGAGTCAATATGTATCATGTGCTGGTTCCTGTTTGAACAGCAAGAACATGGGAACATTTTGGGCAACACTGGCACCAAGGAGGCATCTCCTGGCTCTGTCCATGCTGGTCTTCTGCTGGAAGCCTTGTTCTTCTGCCTAGCTTCTGTCACCTCAGGAGTGAGGCAGAGAGGAAGCTCTTCCACAAGAAGTTTAGGGATCCAACTGTAAGTCATGAGTGAATATAACAGGCATTGAACATTTGCACTGTTTTTTGGTCATGTTTATTAGCTGTTTCTCAAACCTTACTACGAGTCTGAATAGGAGGCAGAAAGCATGAGCAGTGGGAGCTCCAGCATGGTAATCTCAAGTTCAGAGTCTGGTGCCAGCTCAGCTAATGAGTGACATTCATTCATGCATTCATTTATTTATTTAAGAAGCCTTTATGGAGCACCTACTATGTGTGTTAGGCACTGGGTTAGACATTCGAGATTATAAGATAAATAAGACGTAGTTTGTGAGACTATATGCTTCTTGAAAGCAAATGTCTCATCCTTAGTTCTTCAGTGCCTGAACATGGCCCTGCCCTGAGAAGCCCATAAACTGGAATTCAGTGTTCATTCCTCTGTAAAATGGTTTTAGGGGACTGGACTTAATGATCTTCAGGATTTCTTCTAACTTGGGTCTTCTGTTCTCTTTTTAACTAGTATCTTGCAGTGAGAAAGGTTTGCTTACAGAGATGGAGCAAAGGTCACAGAACGATCTACAGCAGAGGTGAAATGAAACCGCGAAGCCTCCAGGGAGTACATGAACCAGTTACTCCCTCCTCACCTGAGATGGCTGTGAGACTAAGCCTGGTCCAGAGATGCAAATAGGCTGCTCAGGCACAGCAGGAACAGCGGCACCCACTTTGGGTTTGGGGGATCATCAGGGACCCTTAGGCAGAGATGAGGCACATCTGGAGACATGATGGACAGGGCCACACCATCCCACTGGTTCAGACTGCAGGCAACATGTTGTAGCTGGTCATACTCCGGATAAGAAACCAGAGTCCTGGGCTCCTGCCACCATCCCCTCACCCTGCTCTACCTGTGTCACCAAAACTCCCCGGGTATAACAACACCCACCTCGCATATCACTGCGATGATTAAATGTGAAAACACATTTGAAAGGTCTTTGTAAGCTCTAAAGTGCTTTATACATGGAAAATTGAATTAATATCTGTGGAGGAGGGAGAAATTGAGGGCACCTTAAAGAATGAATAGACACCGCCTAAGTGGATAGCCATGCATCCAGCAAGAAATAAGCACTGTATGAAATTCAACTTATGTAAGCCTCATAACGTCGGGTGGGGACTATTATTATTCCCATTCTACAGATGAGGAAACTGAGTTCCAGCGTGTTTAAGTAGCAAGATCAAGACCACCCAATTAGTAAACCATGAAGCTGAAACTTATACCAAGGTAGTCTGGCTAAAGAATCTGTGTTCTTAACCAATAAGCTCTTCTGCCTCCCTGTGTGGGAAAAAAAAAAATGTTTTGTAATTCAATTTAATTCCAGACAATACTTGGCCTGAGTGCTGGACTGGACGCTGTGTGCATAATGATGAAGACACAGTCCATGCTCTCAAGACGCATAAGCAAACAAGGAAATGCTCCAAAGAA
This sequence comes from Indri indri, assembly GCA_004363605.1. Classification (NCBI taxonomy): domain Eukaryota; kingdom Metazoa; phylum Chordata; class Mammalia; order Primates; family Indriidae; genus Indri; species Indri indri. Next base: position 62,866 of record RJWJ010001886.1, on the reverse strand, counting down.
TAAGGAAATAGATACCGCAAATATGATTGGTGCTGGAATAATATAAAGGAGAATGTGGAGATGGAAAAAACAAGGAATGTTTCAGTGGCTCTGCATTGAACAGAGTAGGGAACCAAGGGCATGGGTAAAGAGTAGTTCAGGCCAGGAGCAGTGACTCACGTGTGTAATCCCAGCACTTTGGGAGGCTGAGATGGGAGGATCACTTGAGGCCAGGAGTTTGAGACTAGCCTGGGCAACATAGTGAGACTCCGTCTCTGCAAAAAAAATATATATATATATTTCTTTAAAAAAGAGAAAAAGCTCAAAGTGAGGCTGAAAAGGTGATAGTGAAGGGTCTGGAGTACTGGGCTGAGGTGATCAGGATTTAATCTGGGGTTGGTAGGAGACTATGAAAGGTTTTGGAGAAGGTGACTAGTGTATCAAAAGTGGGATTTTAAGAGAGTTAAACTAATGAAATAGAAATTCACCTTGGACCAATGTGATTACCATAATCTAAGGACTTATAAAGATAAACAGATAAAAGTTAATTAAGTTTTTAAGTTGTACCCTTCATCTGGGAAAAAAGGAGATGAAATTTCAGGTGCATCATTAATTCTCAAAATGATGAAGAATGAGGAGGTAGTCACAGAAGATTGGGGTGAAGGGAATCTCAGGAGTGACCCTCCTCTGTCCCATGCCAGACTGCTTTGCTTCATTGCTGGGGTGGTGTCCTAGTTTCTGGGGAACTTCACCGTCCACGGGGAATTCTTTACCCAGTGAAGCAGCCCGCTATCCTTGGACAGCTCCTACTGCAACAAGTTTGGGGGTTTCTTTTCTTATCTTTCTTTCTTATGTAACTACAAGTGCTCAGTCCTTGCTTTACTCAAATCTATGAATGTCTTTGTCTCCATGCTGGCAACCTCCACAGGCCCCACATTTTTCTTAGTCGTCAGCAAGGCAACTTTGTGGGGACAAAAGGGGGCTGGATCAAGGAGACGAGACAGGTATCTTCGGGAGGGACAGACTTAGCTGGATTAGGGGAAGGAAGTCCCCTAGGCAGGTGACACATGGTGTTCAGAGGTGAAAGATATGAAGGAGGTACTGTAATATGTGGTATCATCAGCTTAGCCCAAGAACAGGGCTTCAGTGACAACTATGTTAGTCAAGAAATAGGTGAAGTACCAAAATCAACTCTAACTCTTATTAAGCATCCTTTATTTCTTTAAATGAAGACATGTGAGGAAACCTTACAGATCACTCTTGGCACCAGGCAGTAAGAGTCACAAATGGACTAAACACAGCTCTTGTCTGTGATGGGCTCACACTCTAAAGGGCAGATAAAGTGGTAATTTATAATTTTATGTGTAATCTTCACGTAGGAGGCCACTAAGCTTCTGGTCCGTGGTCAGGACTATATCTGTTTTTGTTTACAATGCTTTATCCCTAATGACTAGAGGCCTGGCACACTCTCAATAAATATTTATTGGATGAATAAATGAGTGAGTAAGTGACTAAGCAACTGATCTAAAACCAGAACCAGATTCTTCTGACCTTCAACCTAATACTTTACTCACTGTAACCTTGGAGAGTCGCACTTTGTAATGTCCTCTGTGTGAGGCTTGACCTAACAGGTAGCTATTAATTAATTGAGGGTGCCCACAATGGCAGCTATTGTTTTATATGCCAACACTGCCCATCCCAGTGCTGGCTCCTTGGCTACACGACGAGATTCTCTGGTCGAATCCACAGGAGACGGGCTTTGGAAGGACAAGACCTGGTCATGAAGCCTGCTCACCTCCTGTACTGTCAGGTGAACTTGGGCAAGTCCAGTTTCTTTGTTTTTTTTTTTTTTTTTTATAAGAATATCACATCTATTTCACAGAGTTATTAAACAAGTTTATTCTGGGAAAGAGTTTTGCCTTGTTGAGGAAGGATCCAAATGGAATCGGCAGGCCTCTTTCTGAAACAGCTCAATCTTTTCAGAGCACGCAGACTCAAGGGTTAGTCCCAGGGAGCAGCTGATATCAGGACTATTTGAACCTGTGAACTTTTGGCTTAAAAGTAAGAGTTCAGCTCTCCCCAAGTTCTGTCTGGTGTTTCGATGTTGGCGAAGGGTGGCTGCTCCACTCTTGTACAACCGGAAACCCCAAATTGGGTTTGCATCTCTCTGGCCAAGGTACCTTCCCCAGCTCCACCTCCAGATGTTCCACGGGGGTTTGAGGTGGGGAGGAGGAGTTAACAGAGCTTGGTGTGTCCCTGACAGGAGCAAGTATGTGCACCCACATATGCGAGAGACCTGGGGGCGGGAGTATCCCTGCCTGCTTCTGTAATTGTGGGCTGACAGCGGCAGGGCGCTTTAGCCAGAAGGAAAATGCTTCTGTAATCATGAAATAGAGGTTTCCCCATTCTCTCTGAGGAAGTTTGGAGACCATTTCTCTTTCAGCAAACGGACAAGCTTTTCCCAGTAATATTTCAATGACTTTTATAAACTCGCCTGCCTGCTTTTTAATAAGCAGGGCTTTGCATTGATGGTACATGTGCAAGGTCTGACCTTTTCATAGGAAAAAACATTCATAACCAAAGCCTATATATAGAAGCTTCAGGCTGGAGCAGATAAAGATGTAGGTCATATGACTTTTTTGTATGTGAAGCGTAATGCAAAGAGGGATGTGGCAGACAATTCAAAACTCATGAAATACTGCCCCTGGCTTGAGCCTTCCTAATATTTATCAAAGCCTTTAAACAATGACTTTGTTTTCAAATGGGAATTATAATGCCACCTACTATCCCTGAACACTGGATTTTTTTTTTCCATAGGGGAAATTTACTTAGTTTAAAAATATAGTTCACTATCTAGTTAACTCTTAGCCATTCCTTTTAAAGGAGAAAAGAACAATTACCTTCAAAATGTATTCGATGAACACGTACTTAAAACTATATGATACGTAATCAAAAAATATGATTTGTGTCACTTACCAGAGGAAAACATTTCCCCAGGTTTATTGCTACCAAAGTGAACATGGGCCAAATTCCTCAGCACTCACGGCTAATGTGGTCTGGAAGTTGCCTGCCTTCCCAACAATCTCCTCAACACCCCTTTTCGTATTCCATTCCACCAAACCACGTACCGTCTACACCTCCGTGTTCCTTTGTCTTGGCCTTTGCTTCCCTTTTGTTCCTGGGGACATCCGTTTCTGGACATCTCTGTATAGCCAAGTCGATCTGGAATATATGACTCAAATGCAATCACCTCCATGAATCCTCCCTCCAATCCCTTTCCTGCCCTTCTCATACTCTTTGTTTTTTATGAGCTGACCATAGCTTGCTCTGGAATATACTTACTCATGCCCATGACTTACATCCCATTCTGATAGACTGTGAACTCTTTGAGGGCAGGGCAAGAGTCATGTTTGAGGCACTTTGTACCCCCGTGGTGCCTAATACTGGAGACAATGTACCATAGAAGGCACCTATAAAATGCATCCCTGTGAAATGTTTCTTGAGTAAATGAATTTGGCTTTGGAATGCATTAATACTGACAAGTGGAATGTTTATGATTATAGCTACTGTGCTAAGCACTACCCCATTTAGTGACCAACCAATCCGAGAAGGTATTATTATAATTGCTGCTACCTTTAACAGCTGAAAGAACTGAAGCTCAAAGAAGTTCAACACCACACCAATGTCACGTAGCTAGGAGAACAATAGACCAGGATTCAAACCCAGGTATATCTGGCCCAGTGCTGGGAGCTGGCTTGTCCCAGTTTACAAGAGCTAATTGTTAAATTATAAGGAATTGTGTAAAGAGGTTGAAAAGCACAGCAATTATTAAAAATTATATCATGTATACATACAATAAATTGTACAGGAAACAATGGCAATAAATACTTAAAACTCACCACTTCCTATTTTACAACATTTTATCGATAAATATGTTCTTGAGGCTATTTATGTTTCTTGTATTTGTATGTTAGAAATATTATATAATGGTGTGCTGTTATGTCGTCCAAATTCCTCATTCAATGATGTTGCATCGGTGGCTTAAAATTGGCCATGGTGGGAGTATTTACACCAAGGATATTGGCAAACACAGCAAACGGTGGCTTCCTTCCTGAGAGACAATTGTTAAACATTTGTCTAGCCCCAAAGCCATACTATACTTCAATAAGTAACAGGATTTGGACTCAAGATACACAGACTCTTCCACTTCTAGGCTTAACCTGCACCCAGGAGGATCTAGCTTTGGACCATCAGAGATAAGCTGCTTCCTCATAATATTAATAGAAAATTGACTTTAATAAGACTCCTTGGGGCTTCAGGGTTGGAGTGAAAATAATTCTTAGTAGTTGTTTTATGCCTATAAAATACATCCTAAACCTCTACCACAAGTCTAGTTACGGTCTTCCTCATACCCTGTACATAGGAGTATATGATGTAGCTCCTGTAGAATGAAGTGGGAATTCCAAAATGTGAATATAAATTCATTTCCACAAATTAACATTAATATAAAAACCTATTTTTTTTATCTGCATAACCTTAGAACCTAGATTTCATGTACAGAGTTTCCAGATGATGTACCTTCTGTGTGGCCTCATGAAATTCAATCTGAACTTCGAATTGGAGGTTACAGTTCAGTACTGTTCTTTGACTTAAGAGCAGGTCAGTTAAAATGGGAAGTCCTCAGTTTCCTCACCTGTCCAGGGAAAAGATCGGCCTAGATGTCCTTCAAAGTTCTTTCTGGGTCTATTTCTAAATGATACTGCATGCTGCCTCTCTGCCCTAGGGCACACTTTCTGCGTCTATAAACGACAGAGGGTTGAACTAGTTAGTTCTTAAAGTCTTTTTGGCTCCCTAAACTGTGGATCCATGTGAAAAGCTGTGTGTTCTACCTAACGTGTCATTCCTATCATAGCATCATGATTTACCATTGAAAAAATCCCAGGTAACCTGCTAAGCACCCAGAACTTTGCTGCCAAGAGAGGACCTGGAGGTGGAGCCGTTTTTCTGGACAGGAGCTCTAACTGCCATAAGGCCAGCCTGCTGCAGCCCTTGAAACAAAGGGAAGCGTGTGGGTGGAGGGAGCCCCTCTGTTGTTTTAGATAGCACAGAAGACAAAAGAAGTGAGGATGAAATATCTGTACAGGAGTTTTGATTTAACGCCTCAGCTGGGGCTGCAGTGATGGGGTGGAGGGAAGGAGGGCACAAGACATAAGACAAGAGATACTTACTATTAAACTGGCAGGACACAGGTGTGATGGTGGTAACTATGGAAAGAGTTCATGTGAGAGCCTATGGTATAGTTCTCATGGTGGGCAGAGCACCGGCACTCAGTCAGAACATCTCCGTCCCTACCCTGGACTTACCTTTGACCCTGAACCTATAGCATATTTGTATCTTTATGAAAACCCAGGTAGTGTCCCTAACTTCTCATCTATATTGTCATTCTCAAACTCATCTATTCAGCCCCTTATGGTTTTCAGGTTACAAAGCACTTTGGCATCCACAATCTCATTTGATCCATAAGATGACTCTATGAATAGACATTATTACCCACATTTTTCAGAAGAAGAATTGGAGGTTCAAAAGGGACTTGGGCTTGCTGTTTTGACTCTAAGACTGGCGCCCCCAAATGGCCTTCACCTGATAATGTCAAGACTGTTAACTGAGAGGAGAAGTTTCTGAGCTGCTGCTCACCTGAGGACTCACAGAATCACACCAGAGAAAGAAAGACTTGATAAATCCTAGAAGTGGGAGGGACCCTACACAACCCCTGGCCCACCCACTTCAATTTTCAGAAGTGGGAAATGGAGCTCACAGAGACTCATGACATGTCCAAAGTCATGCACGGGGTCAGGCTCAAATCGGGGACTCAAGCGTGCATCTCCTGCCTTCACCTGCTTGCCATGGCCATCTGCTCAGGCATTGCTCACTTTCGTCCTCTTCTCAGCCACCAGTAACATTAAGTGATCATAACTACTGTAAAATCCTCAACCATCACCATAAGGACAACGTAACATTTTCTACCAGTGTGCGCATGGACTGAAGAACCCTGAATGGAGTGAGGCCAGCATGCCCCAATCTCAGCTGTCATTTTTAATTTAATCTGTTTTATGCCAGCAATTGGATTTATTGTTAGTGAGAATGGTGTGACTCATGCTCTTCTGACGCCAACCAACTAATTTATCCTGCCATGGCTTTGTAGGCACAAACGTTTAGTATGTGATCAAAAATAGAGACCCTCTGTCATTTAGTACCTTAGGCTTGGTCTTGTCCAATCCTGTAGACTTACTCAAACCCAAATCAAACCTTTACCCCAAACAATCAAATAGGCTTATTTTAGGAATCATTGATTTATAACCCAGTCATGAAGTCTAGCAAAATGAAATAGGGAAAGGAGTCTAATTTGAACGTTATCTGCCCTACGTATTCCCACTTATTTTACTGGATTGATCTGTTACCTTTGGCAACTCATTTCCTCTGTCTGAGTCATATTATCCTTATCTGCCAAAAGACAGGATTAAAGTAGAATTTGGGGGTTGGGGAATTGCCTATTTTGATGGGCTCTTTACACCTTTATCAAAGGCATTTTCTATATGGTCTTGCTATGCTTTGGGGATGAGGTTGGACCTATGTTCTCATAAGGTTCTGTTCTTTTTCTAAAAAGATGAAGAACTCCTTGAAGGCAAAGATGAACTAGATCAATTTATCCTGCGTGAAGCTAACTTTAGGATCAGCAATGGGAAGTACAACAAACTTCAGAATTTGACATGACTTAAGCTTTCTCTCTCTCATTACAATATCTCTTTCGAAACCTATTTTCCAGGCTGGATGGATAGGCCACTCACCATAATCATACAAGAGGTGAAGGAGAATTCAGGGGAAAAGCCCACAGGGCTAAAAGCAAGTGGGACATTTTATTTTAAGAGTTACGAATAGCTGCCTCAAAATTCAGCTAGCAGAGAACTTGGGTTTGAAACTTGGGTCTCTTCATTCATTTACTCAACTAACATTTCCTAGGTGCCTGTGCAGTGGCAGGTACCTCGCTATGCTGTGGGAATATAGGAATAAATTGAATACCACCTTGATGATAAGGAGCTCAGAGTCTTGCAGAAATGATTTGTCATGTGCACAGATTACTGTAGCTTAAGGCAGAGGCTCCAGTGCCATGAGAAAGCCCTGGGCTGTTCAGAGGAAAGCATAATTCCATCTCGTTAAAAATGCTTCCTAGAGGAAATGGCATCTTGAGTCTTGGTAGTGGTCAGGAAGGATTTTAATTCAGTTGTAATGATCAAGAGATTGGGGAGCTTACTTCTTTGTGATTCTGTTTTTTAATCGGTAAAATGGTATGATATTAATATAAACCTCACAGACTTTTTGTGTAGTATGTGAGTTCATAAGATTGAAGCTCTTAGAAAAGTTCCTGGGAGATAGTAAGTGTTCAAAAGTATTAATCATTATTTTTATCATAAGCATCTGGGTAAAATTACCCAAAAGTTTCTTGTAATCTCAAAAGAGAGAAAGAAGAATGTAGGAAAAATCATGCTCACAGAATTCTTTTGTATGTTACAGTAGAACATACTCAGTCAGGTCTTTGCAGGTGCTCATGCTATGTAGTTCACAAATGAGCTCTCACTTTCTGTCCCTGTCCTTCACTACTTGTAGTACACACACACACACACACACACACACACACACACACACACTCACACACTTACACTCATTTCTCTCTGCAGAAGCTGGACTGTTTATCAAAAGCCCTGGGCGTAGGAGTGTTTCAGACGATTTTTGGAAACCGAAATGATTTCGGAGATAATAAGCATCAGGAATGTGGGTGTATAATACAAATAATAGGCGAGTTCATATCGAAATCTTTACATTTAAGAGAGGTGGGTTTTCCTTTTTGTTGCCTTTTTTTTTCCAAAAGCATCATCATTTATGTGGTTTGAAAATGATCTTTCCTCTGGAAATTAGACATCACGGCACAGAACACAAAGATGTAGCTGATTAAGTGTATGAAGGGCTCAATCTCTTTTAAGAGAGATTTCGTCCTCTTTCAGGCATGGCAGCCTACAAGAATGAATTTGCTTTGAGTCACATATTTTACATAAACCAAAGAGGTTACCCCTAAGATGAACTGTCTGGCTTATTGTTCCCCACCCCCACAGCGGCCCACATACCATCACAGGAAGGCATTAGCAGTTTCAGGACTTGAACTTTCTCTCAAAAATTTCTTTGCTTAAACCAAGCAGGGTTTCTGCATTAAAAAACAATCATCACTGTGTCAATTGTAATTAACGGCTATGGGCATGTTGTCTTTTTGGATGTAAAGATAATGAGGTAATATTTCTCACACAGCATGAGTGTAGCAAATAGTTGGGAGAGGTTTGCCCTCCTGGATCCGGCTGTGTTTTTGTCTCTCTGTTCACTTTGTGAATAAGGACAAGTAGTTGCCAGAGGTTGGCCAGAATTAGAGTTCTTGGAGATTATGTAGGTCACTGCATACCTCTTGCATATTACAGATGTAGAAACTGAACGCTGAAGGAAAAATGGGATGTGCCTAAGGTCACACAGGGGTTAGAAGCTAGAATTTCTGAATCACAGTCAGGATTCCAACAATAGGAGGAAAGATTAAAATCTTACCCCATAACAACAGCTTCAGAAACACCAGTGTGTCCATAAGATAATCAAAGTGTAATGACACGATGCAATAATATCTGACCTGAAAGGATTATTATGGGGACAAATAATAATGAATAAATAATAATGAATGTGAAAAATTCATGTAAATCGTAAAGCCCTAACTTTTGATAAAGACTGCAGATCTATTTGAGTCAAGGGAAAAATGAGAATTATTAATATTTTCTTCTTGCAAATAAAGTAGACTCCCCAAGGCCATTTTAAATGTCTGTTTGCCTATATGCCTTCTTTCAGCCTGAACTTTCCTTTGTGTAATTCAGTACTAGGAAGTTTCACGTCATTCTAGAATTAAAGGTAATTTGTCTCACTCTATTATACAGCTAGTAATCTTCAACCAACTACAAGTTGTGGCTGAGGTCAAAAGTAGAAACACTAAATTTTTCTATGGCATTTGTTGACCTAAACTCAGGGCAGGAAGTCTAAACTCTGAGGGAGGATCCCCAGTTAAAGAGGTTAATATCTTTGACACCACAAACACTTGCCCTCTAGAGCAACAGAGATCGGAAGAGATGGCTGAAGGTTCATTTGGCAAGAAGATATGTTGTTCTGGAGAATGGAAGTGCACACTGCTCATCAGAATTTTAAGACACAGATTCAAGGCAAGTGGGGTCACCTATCTGATTAGGGAAGACACATTTCATGCTTGTGGAAACAGGATCAAATTTGTTTGGAGCCAATCTTAGGAGGAAGTTCCCACGAGACACAGTGTGGTTTAGAACTTTTGAATAATCTAAACTGTTTAAACATGGAGCCAGGCTGCCTCTGGACGTGATGAATCCCTTTTCACAGAAGCTGTCAACAGAGGCTGTAGAAGGGAGGCTAAAGGGAAAGAGTCAAGCTAAAAGTGGGATGCCGGTTGGAGAAATGCCCCTTTGGTTTGTCAGACTCCTAAGAGTTTCACTGCGAGTCTAGAATTCCTTCCTCTAAAGAGAAAAGATGCTGGAAGCGCCATGGGAGCCAGAATGACAATAGGCAGAATGCAAATGCTTGGGCGGCCTCACCTCTCTTCTCCATAATAGGAGAATGATGGGATTCTGCACTCAGGGAAACGAAAGGGCAGTAAATTTCCAAGGCAATAAAAGGTGCTGTCTCTAGTCCTGCATTCAACATGTGGAAGTCCTTGCCTTCAGACGGATTGTGGGGATTTTTTAAACACAAAGGCTTCTGTGACTGAAGTGATGCGATCCAGATTGTGCAGCTGGAATTGCTCAACGTTAGGTGGCCCCGGGCTTGGAGGACCACACCGCGTGGCCCAGGGTGTGAAGCACTGGCATGGTGTGAGAGGCGGGAGTTTGTGGAGCTGAGCCGCTTGTAAAATTCCTCTTGTGCCACTGCTTTGAGAAAGCATTGGGATCATTAGAGAATGCCCCACTGTTTATTAAAACGGACACCATGAAATACTAATCCCATGAGATCCATGTTCTAGGGCCAAGTTAAAGGAATATTGCATATCCATACTCTGTCCCACAGATTTGCATTTAAAGGACCTGAGAAGGACTGAAGCAAAGCAGCCCGTTTCATTTTGAATAATCCTGCCTTCCTCTAACTTATTCGACCATAGTAACCATTTTTACCTGACACTACTACCATCCTGGGAAGTAATGCTCCATAATGAACACCTTGGGTAACATTTTTGGGTAATTCCATGGATTCAGCAGTCACTGACACACGGACACATGGAATGTTAGAACTGAAGGCCACACTAAATTTAACTCCATTCCTCCATGTTTTGAATAAAGAAAGCAAAGGCCTGGAAACGTTATACCAAAGTAATGACCAACAGCCATTAACCCTGACCTGCAAGAACTCGAAATTTCAAAATGTCAACAAATTACTGTGTAACATTAGCTCATGGATTATGATGTAATATTATATTATATATAAGATGGCAGTTACAAGAATACTGGACTTGGAATCAATACAGCTGGGGTCTAATCTGCGATCTCTCGCTTTTTCACTGTCACTGCTTGGGCCCATCTTTCCACTTTTGTTAGCACTGGGTCCCTTCATCTCTAGGGACCCGATGGGGAGGATAATACTTGCGTGGCTGATCTCACAGTCCTGGTAAGAATCACGAGAGAATAAATACAAAAGTGGCTTATAAATTGTACTGTAATTGTGCTGTATAAATGGCAAGAATCCTCCTTCCTCCTAATAGTTGATGCAATAAACCAGCATCAGGAGGATATGTACACTTTCTGTAGCTTCTCTCTTCGTGAGGGTAGTTTGCATGAATCTCTCCACAGTCCCCATCTTCTAACCACTTTCACGGGTTAGTGAGGTGACCCGTTACCTCAGTGTGGAAGCTCTCAGCAAGGCCAGTTGCCCGCTAGAATGGGATGCTGAACCAATGACCTTATATTCACACACGGCCTGCTAGGAGAGGAAAGCAGAAAGTATGACAGGGTCAAATCCTCAGCAGATTTTTAGGCGGTTGATTTCTAATACTCATAAAGACCTGTGAAAAAAACAAAGGCTTCCAAATTCTGTGTTGTCAGGATTAAAAAAAAGAAGACAAAGAAGAAGAAGAATCCAACAACAACATCACCAAAAGAAAGAAAGAGAGGGAAACAGAATGGCTGGGTTGCTGAAGTCTGGAATGTTATTGATGATCTGAATGCAGTGCGAGATCTTAAGTGAAATGAATTGGTGGTTTCAGTTCCAGATATGGTATGCAAAGAAAAAAAAATTGCCCTTTGAAATTCAACGCTTCCTCGTCTGTGCTTCAGGAAGCCACACGCCTGACGCTGAGCGTGGAAACTGACTCATTTCTAGCCCTTTGAGATTAGCCTCTTCAGCCCCCAGACTGTGGGCAGGTTCTGGGGCCTAGTGGAAAACCAGAATTGAGTCTGATCAACCTGGAGAAGGAGAATCAGACACAACCTCATCGGATGCACATCTCTTTTAGGGTGCTTGGCCTCCTGGAAGGTTCTACATGCAGTGGACCTTCTCTACAAACTATTGCCAAAGCTTTTCCACTTGCAGTTGGCAGTAGGAAGCTTGCCTAAAATGGCAGAAGACAAAAATACAAATGCAGTGCTTCCCAACGCCTTTTTTCAGAGTCATGATAGAGCAACTCAGTCGACTGACCCACTTGGCGGAACAACATGACTTTCAGTGCAAAGGGATTGTGTGCTTTCTCACCAACAAGCCCTAATGAGCAATGAGCCATTCTCCTTGACTGTCCCTAAAATCTGTTGATTTGTATTCTGTGTGCCACTCAGGTATTAGGGAAGCACAGGAGAGGTATTTTACATTTATTGAGAAAAGTATGTTAGAGACTGGATTTTTCCCATTAAACTGAGGCATAGAACTCCAGAATGACAGAGAGTTATGACCTTCTAAAGTAACCATTTCAAGCTTGACCATTTACAGCCTAAATCAGTAGTTTCCAGACTTTCTGCAGACCATCTCAGCAAGGGAAACAAACACTAAAATGGCCTCTTTGCTTAATTCTGACTGACACATTAAAAAAAAACTTATATAGGGATAATGAGAAGAATACTGATTTAAATGAGAAGTCAATGAAAGAGAAGGTGATGTTGGGGAAAAACCCAACTAGAGACTTGGCTTAGGGTCAGAAGTTCTGAGCTTACCAACTCTATGACCTCTAGCAAGCCACTTAATCTTTCTAAGCCTCACCTTCCTCATCTGTAAAGTGTTAATGCTAATTACAAAATGAGATCGTATATGTGAAATCATTTACTTTATAAATGGTAAGTAATGTGCAAAAGTTCATAGTTATTACTACATATAAGCTTTTAAATATTAATGATTAATTTGTATTAGAAGTAAAGTTTCAGACTTCATCATAGAATAAGCATTAATCTTTCCAATTTTCCTATCTGAAAAGCTTTTATAGAACATATCAGTCCACATTATTGATGTATTTGCATGCCACTTACTTCCACAAAGGATTTAAAGTAACTTATAATATTAGACACAGAGATAACAGGATCATTAAAACACAGATAAAAGATTAAGACCTGATCATGAAAGAAGAGAGCAGTTAGAGGAAGAAAACCCAGAATAAGAATAATTTTAATGAAGCATACAGTATGATTTTTGAGCTTCCCAGCAGCTTAGACAAAAAAGGGAAACACATTGCATTACACAGGCTTCTTCCTCTACTAAAGGAAGAACAGCTACAAATAAGGGGAAACCAAATCCTCCCCGGCCCTAAACTCCACAGTAAATGTATTGTGTGCATACTTACTTAAGGAAAATCAGACTGGGTGTGGTGGCTCATTCCTGTAATTCTAGCACTCTAGGAGGCTGAGGTGGGAGGATCACTTGAGCTCAGGAGTTTGAGACCAGCCTAAGCAAGAGTGAGACCCCATGTCTACTAACAATAAAAAAATTAGCCAGGCATTGTGGCACACATCTGTAGTCCCAGCTACTTGGGAGGCTGAGGCAGGAGGATCCTTTGAGCCCAGGAGTTGGAGGTTGCTGTGAACTAGGAAGACATCAGGGCGACGAGTGAGACTCTGTCTCAACAACAAGAACGACAACGACAACAGCAAAAGGAAACTGAATACCCCTCCTCATGCCCCCTCTTCAAAAAACAAACAATCAAAACAAACAGAAAAGAAAGAAAGAAAGAAAGAAAGAAAGAAAGAAAGAAAGAAAGAAAGAAAGAAAGAAAGAAAGAAAAGAAAAAAATAAATTGGGCAGGATCTTTATAAAAAGATGCAGCAAAGATACTATGCCAGTCTGACCACTAGGTGATATTTCCCTTCGTGAATCAGTGCTTGCCTTCCCAGAACTAAACAAACAGCAAGATAATTAATAGAAGGAGCAGGCTGCCTTAAAAAAGCAGAGCAGTGAAAATCAGAAGCTTGCCACAGCTGGCTGAGGCGTGTAGCTGGCCCAGGTAGTCACAGAGGTAGTCACCATGCATTAGGGGGCGTCAGGCAGGCAAGGCGATATGCAAGGTGCCTTGCACAAGGTCACTTGGTGTCTCTGAAACTGACTCTGCATTCTGAGTTCCTTAATATGATTTTTTAGGTCACAGTGTTCTAGGCAAAGCTCCCTGTTGATGTACATCTCTCATGCAAGATTTAGATCACCTCTTTTCGGGCAGAGCTCCATGGAAACACCGCCCATGATTTCTGAAATGGAATCTGATTGGGTCCTGGTAATGCCCAGCTGGAGTGGACAGCGATCTCTGCAGTTGACACATTGCTGGACAGTTGGCAAGGCTGAGACTACCAGAATTTAGTCCTTGTAGGCTATTATTATTCTAATGCCATAGTAAATTCCTGTTTACCCAAAATGACTATGAAATGAGGTGTTCTGAGCAATGGAAAATTCTGGTTCATCTGGTTGCCATCTATATCACTTACTGATTCTTGGTTTCCAAATAAATAAATTACAACATACTTTGCTAAACATTAAAATGACAGTGTGTGTGATTTAACCTTTTTTTTTTTGGTGATTCATAAGCTACTTCAAGATCTATTAGCACCTAATACCGTCATTAAGATCATAACTTGTCATTTTCGAGGATATTGGGTAGAAATGCAGAAGGTATGGAAAGTTGGGCTCAATCAGTAGTAACTCCCAATCAGGCCATTCGAATGGCTGTAGCTGTTGAATTCGATCATTTCGTCCTTGATATCAGTATGTTGGCAAATGAAATAATAAACATAAACATATTAGCATAATGTCTGGTATACGGTAAGTTATTATTTTGCCATTTTTTCCCTTAAGAACATCCGAGAAAAAAAGAAAAGAATCTGATTCATTTAACTAACCAGTTTTGTGTGTGAATAAATTGAATTTGTAGAGCATTAGTTCTGGCAGGAACCATGGAGAAAATATGCCTAATTTCATTGTTTCCTATAAGGAAAATTAAGGCCCAGAGAGGAAACGTGACTTCTCTATACCCTTATGACTGTTAAGGGTTAGAGTCAATAGCAGAACCCAAATCTTCTGGGGCCAAAGCCAAGGCTCTTTTTAGCAGACCAACTGCTACCATAGGCAGAGAGTTTCTGCACCCCAGGAAGCAGATAGATGGACAAGGAATGGCCTGTTTGCTCAGAGACTCTAGGAACTTACCATGTCAATACCGTTTGAAGGACATCAAAGTCCCCTTCTGTGTAAAAGCCCTGGCCCTGGCTCTGAAACAGCTCACAGGGTAAAGGACCAATAAAGTCTCCATGATCCAGTCAAAATGAAAACTTTTCAAAAATAGCAGAGTCACACAACTCCCCACATCTGCAAGTGTAACTTTTTAAAAAGTCACTCAGACGGGTTTATATTCCTAGCATTTTCCTTTTGCATTGCGTACGGTTTGAAGCTTGATTCATTCCTATGTCTGCCTCTTAGGTACTTTTACAAATGTTTGTACTCACTTAACTTCCAAATTAATTTACTGTAAACTCCTTCCTCTGAAAGAGGGGAAGGAGGAAATTAATGATTTTAATGCTGATTGCATTTTTGAAAGGCAAGACTTAGTCTCTTTAAAATGAGCTACTCTGTTGGTTAAGAAGTATTTTCTCTTGTTAGTTTCAGATTCTGACTGGTCTCTTTTTCCTCTTACTATTCTCTGAGCTCTCACCTGCCTTTGATCATGGGCCTGGAAATCTGCTGTTTGCACTTGAGAAAACATAGGGCTCGGTTCCATTAGTTTCCAGAGTGAAGGGGGAAATCTTGCATCATATCCCTCTGAGGGACCCAATTCCCACTATAACTGCTGCCAGAAGGGTACTTTTGATATCTGGCCTTCTTTATCACATCGTTTTTAGCTCTAGAAGACTTCTTTTCAGGGAGATCTGTGCATGAGGTGTGTGCGTGCATGTGCACACACATTTTTTAAATTATCTGCAAAATATGCCATGTGTTGGTTGTAAGTAGAAGGTTGATCACAGACACTCTTAGGCAGGGATCATAGAAGTCATGTGTGCAACCCTCCACGAGGTTTGAGGCCAAACCACTTCCACCAGTGGTTGTCCAGGTAAGAAAGGGCGGCAGTCAGGGCACAAGGCTCTCCAAACACTCTATCTCATCCCGCTCTCAAGGGCCTCCCGTGATCCCATTGCCCACAAGCGTGCATTCTCAACCTTGGAGATTGGCACTCAGAGGTAGGAACAAGGCCTGGCAAAAACTGGCACTGGAAAAATTTTTTAAAATAAATAATGAGGCAGGTCTCGAAGACCTGGCCGACCCCTTCTGCCCTACAACTTTCAACACAGTAAAATATCGTCCTTCCTTCTCTTACCCACCCTGCGCTGTGGCCAAACACTCTGCTGACCTTCCTCTACTGCCCTGGACTTTGACCCCTCCAGACCCTTTCAAGCATTTTTCCTGACTGGCATTTTCCTTCCTTTATAAAGTATTCCTTCCCTCCTCCTCCAGCCCTCCAACCTTCATCCATGTGGACTTCCTCCCTGTGCCCCAAATGACTTACCTGAGGCACATTACTGCTCTCCCTCACTGACGTTAACAATCCTTGACGACAGGGACCATTTCATCCCTCCCTGTATTTTCCATAGCACCTAACTGAGGGTTTGGTATGTGGCTGGTGTACAACAGGCCTTCTGACTTGAATTGAATCTCAGGCCACCTTGTCCTTTATCCTGATAGAGAGGGAATGGTGTGTCCCTCCATTGAATGCTGAGTTAGGAAATTCCTGTCCTAACCTCTGACTTCAATCTGCACAAGTCTGACCTGAAAACCACATCCACAAGCTGATGAAGTGAACAAGAACAGCCACCAGAGACGTGTAACATAGCAGTACGTGCACATCTGTCCAGGCCCTCGCACGGCCCTGGAAATTTATGGGACTGTATAGCTAGCTGTGCTGTTGTTGGGTTGGCTCAAAACCTGTTTTTCTGGAGGCTTCTTCCATCAGCAAGTATGTTGGGCTGTTGTGAGTGTTGGCAATTGGGACAGGAGGACACCAAGCCTGGGCTCAGGTTTTATTTATCCCCATGCAGCAGGCCTGCAGGTCAGGGCTCTGCAGACTTTTTGATCCTTAATCATGAACCTGGGAGCCTTTTGAGTTATCTCAAGCAGCCGAGCCAAGAAGGCTCTCTGATTCCAACGGCAATAACCAGCAGTGATTTTTTGACTCTCAGACCCTGGAACATCAGAGCTGGAAGTAAACCTAAAAATCATCTCATCTGATTCTCCTTTTCACAGATGAGGAATTATGATTGCCTTGTTTTTTAAATGAAAGAGGACAGACTCTATTCATTAATTTAATAATTCATTCATCCACTTACCTGTCTATTTACCAGCTCATTCATTAAACATCTGCTAATGCTACGTACCCAGACTGTGCTTGGTTCTAGATATTAAAACATGAATAAGTCATGGCCCCTGTTCTTCAAGAGTTTATTATATGTACATACATAGACACACAAATAATTATAAATTAATGTAATGTATCATGATATGAGTGTTAACAAAGTGTGTTATGAGCACATAGAAGGCAGTGACTAATCTGCTCGGCCTGGAAGAGTAGGGGAAGACTTTTAAGAAGAGATAACGTTCAAAAACCTTAAAGAAAGGGAAAGAATTCTATAAACAAAGAGGGACAAAGAGGATCACAGATTACAAACAGCCTCTTCAAATGCCCAACCATGGGAGAATGTGCAGCATTCCAAGAGATTGGTGAGCAGCCAGGTGGGACTCTTGACAGGGCTGTGGCGTGGGGTGCAGGACGTGCACTGTGGCCAGGGTACAGTCATGTGGAAGCCTACGGTGGAGATCTCCACAGCTGTGCTGAGTGCCCAAGCTTTAGCATGGGGCTGACAAGGAGCTTTTGAAAGTTTTCCCATGGAGGTGTGTGACTTTAAATTTACATTTTATTAAGACCTCTCTGGCCACAGTAAGAAGAGACAGAAACTGTTGCAATTATCCTAGAAATAAAGGCAGCCAGAGTAAGCTTTCAAACATGTAAGTCAGTTCATGTTACCCCCTTGCTGTAACTCTCTGTACTCCATACTCCCCGCCTCCATCCAGTTACTCTTCATTACGAATTCCTGTTTTTGTTTGTTTGTTTGTTGGATAATACCTGTTATTGTAGTAAATCATCTTATTTGTTTGCAAGCTAATCATCTGTCTCAATCATAAAGTGAGAGCACCATTAGAGCAAGGGCTATGTGTGTCTTACTCAGCAAAGTATCTCTAGGCTTAGCACAGCGTCTGGACGTAACAGGTGCCAACAAAGGGTGTACAGAATGATTGACAAGACCTCAACCTGGGGAAGCGGTAATGAGAATGGAGAGCAGATGACACTTAAAGGCAGAAAACCAGATCTTCTCTTTCCAGATTGACTATGTACATAATGAGTAGATGGTAGCTAGTTTTCAATAGAGAGGGGATGGGGTTACATCCTTAACAGACTTGAATTTGCTCCCCACATGTGACAATTTTTATGGTAGGCAAACCTATTTTTCCTTTTGCTCTCTTCACCCCATGTGTTTTTCACACATTATCAGTCTCTGGAATACAGTCTTCCAGGGATCCTTTACTTTGTGCTTCTGTGTTCTAGTCTCAACTCTGCCAGTAACCAGTTGTGGGGCAGACAAGCTACTTTTCTCAGGGCTCTTGTTTCCTTAACTGTAAAATGAGGGCATTAGCTAAGGACCTATAAGATGCTTTCTAACTTACATACTGTGAGTCTCAAATTTCCTTAGCTAGGTTAAGAGTTCTTCTCTGTCTTCATTTTTTAAAAGTGTATAATGATTATATACAAAATCTCACAAAACAATATTTTTTAAAATGTTTTTTTGTTGTCCCTCTCAATTTCTAGCAGTAAGTATTTTTAGTTATTTAATATAATCGAGCATGATATGGTTGTGCATTCCACTCGTATCCTTGAGCTTTATTTGTTATATGCCTTTCATGTTGCCACAAAGTCTTCCCATTTATCATTTTAATGACTACATAATTTTCCATGGAGTTAATATATCATAAATTATTTAACCATTCCCAAATTGTTGGATATTTGGATTCTTTCCAGGTTTTGCTATTTTAAAGAGTTTGGAACATTCAGGCTTTTCTGTTTTTTAGAGATGTTTTCCTTAGGGTAAATCCCTAGGATTGAAATTATTAGATGAGTTTTATGGCTCTTGAAAAGTATTGCCAAATGACTCTCCAAAAGGACTGTTTCAATTTGTATTCAGTTTGTGTTCTGCGCACCGGCATGCCAGTGTCACAGAAAGCTTGCCAGCATGTTTTTAAAAATCAATTTCCTTTATTTTTTCAAGTTGAACTTGTATGACACGGGGCTTCCTAGTTGTTGCTGTATCGGGATTGTCATCAGTCAGGCTAAAGTTATAACAGAGTTTGGCAAAGGGAAGTGCTCAGTAATCAGTATTGTTACTGTAGAAGGAGGGATCTTAGGGGGGTGAAGCATGATTGTCCTACTCTCAAATCCGATTTTTTTTACCCACTACCTCTAGTTCCCTTTACTGCAAATATTTACTCCTGACCTTCAATGTTGCCTCCAGTTAAAGCGTCACCAGTTCTCCTCTATTTCAAGGTAGCCAAGGTTCCTTACTTAAACTTAGAAGTCTTGGGCCAAGCTCCCTCCCTTACTGATTCTCTTCCCTTTTCCATGTATCTATCAAGAGAGGGTCCTCACTAAAGATGGGGTGTTTTCTTCCTTTCCCAAAACTGCTGCTTATGTTCATCTGAAGTCTTCCTCTCCAGAATTACCTTCCCCTACTTCCCATCTTCCCAAAGATAGCCCTCTGATTATTTGAAGATGATGATCATTTTCTCAGAGAATGTTTTCCCTTTCCAAGTTGGATCTCTCTCTCTCTCTCTTTTTTTTTTTTTTTTTTTTTTTTTTGAGACAGGGTCTTGCTCTGTTGCCTAGGCTAGAGTGCAGTGGTGTCATCATAGCTCACTGCAACTTCAAACTCCCAGGCTCAAGCTACCATCTTGCCTCAGCCTACCAAGCAGCTGGGACTATAAGCATGCACCATTGACATCTGACTGATTTTTCTATTTTATGTAGAGACAAGGTCTCACTCTTGCTCAGGCTGGTCTTGAACTCCTGGGCTCAAATGATCTTCCTGCCTTGGCCTCCCAGAGTGCTAGAATTATAGGTATGAGC
The DNA here is from genome assembly GCA_004363605.1 of Indri indri. Lineage (NCBI taxonomy): Eukaryota > Metazoa > Chordata > Mammalia > Primates > Indriidae > Indri > Indri indri. The sequence continues at coordinate 43,116 of RJWJ010001886.1, read as the reverse complement.
CACCAAGCCCAGCCTGGGTATCTCTTTTCCTAAACCATTCTTTATCCTATCTACATTTTCGTCTTCTCACAGTCCTGGTTGCTTCCCTCTGAGTGAGTTCCAGTTTATAAATTTCTCCTTTCAAGTGTTGGCCCATTCATTTATTAAAATTTACTGAACTTCCAAGAGCCAAGCAAGATACAAAGATGAATAAAACCTAGTTCCTGCCCTCCATATGCTAAGAATCCAGTGGGTCAGAGAGGAGCACACCCCTCTGGGGTTTGGGTCTTAAAGCCTCTTAGGTGGCAGGTTGATGAGTAGGTCAGGGGATGACACCTTCAGGTAAATCTGATGGCCTTCTTTATTCAACCAATCCTACCTACTTCTTCATTGGTGAAATGATGATTGTCTTGCCAAGTAGGAGCTACCATATACCATTTGGCAGAAATGTCCACGCATCCTAGAGCCTGAATTTCTGAGTTTTAAACCAGGGGAAGAGTTCTGAGCAGGGTAGGAGATGGCCACCCATCAAACAGAGCTAATCCAGGGCCATACCTAACATAAAAATGAAAACATCTAGGCATCTGCCTAGGTGCAGCTCCTGGCTATTCCAAGAGCTGGTGGGAGTCTAAGGAAAGCCAGTTTCTTAAGTAGGAAGAAAAGAAGCCTGCTATCAACCGGAGAGGAGATGCATGGATAAAATTCTGGTCCTGTGCTGTCAGTGTTGGGTGACTTGGGTTATGTCACTTAACTGCTCTGGAACTCAGTTTATTCATCTGCAGAAACAGATAGGGTTGGACTATTTATTTTGTCTGTAATATACCATCCTCCTCTCATAATCTACAATCCATAGAACAGCAAATCCCGATTAGTCCCTCTCGACTTCTCACATCCTCCCTCACCCACCCTAGAAAAGGATGGAAAAGAAGGTCACTGGACAGATGTTGAAAAGGCCATTGGGATTCCATTATCTCTGTAAATACTACGGTGATCATGCCCAGTTGCAGCTAGAATCTCTTACTGGTAGGATTTGTACTCAGCTTGCGGAGCCTGGTGCTGTGGCTGCTGCCTCTTTCTTCCTCTCATTAAGGAAAACCACCATCTTATTTTGTTTTGTTTTCCCAGCATGTTTTGAGTTTGCTGCTTCTCAGCTCTTGTTATTAGAACAGACATAATTAATAACTCCTGGCACATGGAGCAGCCAGATTGGACAATCTGCCTTTTGCTTTCTCGAACTGTTTTCTGCGCAATCTGAAAGCCTGAATTTATAGCCTGGACCTAATACAATGAATTGTTTTGTAATCCCCAGAAAGAATCAGAAACTCACCACATTGCCAGCTTGAAAACATAAAATCCTCTTTGTAGTTCCTAGGGGAAGTTTTCTCCCACTTCTTGAGTTAAGAACTGAAAGCAACATGTGGTCTCATCCTTTCTTTGACTTCTGTTGAGAAGACAATTCTTTGGCTTTGTTTAGTCACCATTCTAGAATTTTCAATTCTGGGTCATCAGGAGTTGGTTCCTAAAGTCTAATCCATTCAAATTCTGTGGCAGCCTAGACCCATTTCCCTAGCAGAATTAAAAACAAGGACTCACCATTCTCAGTTTAGTTTTCTTGTGATTGGAGAAAATTATGGACTTTATTAGCATGCCCCCCTTTTTTTTTAAGAGATGAAGTCTCACTCTGTCACGTAGGCTGCTGGGTGCAGTGGTGTGCTCATAGCTTCCTGCAAGTTGGAACTCCTGGCCTCAGGTGATCCTCCTGACTCAGCCTCCCGAGTATTATAGCTAGGACTACCATACCAGGCTAATATAAAACATTTTTTTTTTTTAAGAGATGGGGTCTTACTATGTTGGCTTAGGCTGGTTTTGAACTCCTGGCCTCAAGTGATTCTCCTGCCTCAGCCTCCCAAAGCACTGGGATTAAAAACATGAACCATAGCACCCAGCCCTAGCATACTCTATTTTTACCCTAAGCAATCATAATCCATTGGCCTTTTCTACCTCAGGGCCCTCACACCCAAATATCAGGCATCTGCCATTCTGTCCTTTGGACTCTTACTAATTTGTCCATGTTCATTTACTTGATCCAACCAATGTGATCATTTAATAATATTCGCTGTGTTACTCGTTTTCACTTGGTGCTATGGGGGAACACAAATTTGAACAAAAGATTTCTGCTCAAGTAGCTTACAACTTATAAACAGAGGTAAACTAGTAATGATTAATATAATACGGAGTCGAGTTATGCTAACAGTTATTAACAATAATATAAGCTAGTGGTTCCCAAATTTATATGCACATTGACTTTTCCAGGAGCTTATGAAAATATCGATTGTTATATCCTATTACCAGAGAATCTGATTAATTGGTTTGGGGTATGTCCTGGGCTTTGGAAGATTAAAAAAAAAAAAATCCACAGGTGCTTCTTATCTGCAGACCACTTTGGGGACCACTGGTATGATTGAAGGACTGTGAGACACAAAAAAGAAAAAAATTATTTTTATAGAGAAACTGAGAAAGTTTTCATGGAAGAGTTTAGTATGCAAATCTACTAGAGATTCAGTTTAATAGGGAGAATTAAGTTTCTGGCTTTGAGGCTACACAGATGGGAATTGGAAGCACTCAGCCCTGTGTCTTAGTGGCTGTGTGTTCTTGGGTGAGTTACCTCCCCACTCTGAGGAGCAGCCATGAGCAAGGGCACAGAGCATCCAGAAGTGTGCAGGGCACCTGAAGGAAGAAGTGGGAGGGGAAGGATGGGGAGGGGCCACATAGTTTCTCCTAGTGAGCGAAGGTGGAGATTTGCAAGAGGGCAAGCTCAGAGGAGAGAAAGAAGGGGTGAATGGAGTAGACCTTGCAGAGGAAAGACTATTTCTCCTATCCAGAAAAATCTCTCCTCCCCATCTAACCTTCTCACCCAAGTAAAATCCAGTTCAGCTGAGTTCCTGCTATGACCTAAAATACAAATCAAGAAGCCATGGTTAAAGAGGCAGACCAGTGTCATGTTCCGACCAACCGATTCTCACAAGGCAAGTTTAAGAGCCTCTCAGCTGCTTCCTGTGCCCTCCATTACTCAGGCCTTTAGACAGTCCCAATGAGAACGAAGAAAATTATGAAAAAATTGCCTATCAAATACATAATGAAAGGTCAACAGAATTAAAAATTGAACATGAAGAAGAGAAGGCTGAGAATAGAATACCATACTCTGAATAAATCCAGATCTGCCCAAGCTAGCACTGATTGCTTTTAGTGGTTCCATTGCAAGGTTTGCTTAAGTGACAAGCGGTTATTACACTGAGAGTGTTGATTCCGTAAGTTCTGCCAGGAGGCCCATGACAGGATTGAAAGAAGTAAACCTACATTTCCAAACAAAGAACTAGTTTTGTTACAGTTTAGTGAAGAATTTCAATGAGATTGTCACATGAAATGTAAATGCTTGGAGGAGGAAACTGTAGACATTTTGCTGAGTAGAATCATGTTATAAAATGTAGGGGCCAGAAAAGGGCTTTAGAGTTCATCTCATCCAACCTGCCAAGTATAGAGATGGGAACACGGGGCCCCAGAGTGGTGACATGATCTGTACAAGGTCACACAGTAAAATAAAGGCTGAGGAGGGAAGGGAAAATAGGTCTTTTGTCTCCCAGTATTCATTTTCCATAAGGAAAAAAAATTTTTTTTTCATTTTTCGATCCTGAAAAGTTGAGCTTTTTGGCAGACAACAGGTTACTTTCAACTGCTGAACCTTGGCACTTACCTATGACATGGCCACAGGACTCTGTGCATTTTGTAAACCAACCTTATTTTTTAAATTCATCTTACTGTATCTCCGTTACTTTTTCTTGCCTCCTTTTCTTTATTTTTTCCTTTCTTTTTTTTCTTGCATTAATCTGTCTTTGGTAATAGTAGAAACACTAGTACAAGTTGTCTTAAACCCTTTGTGAAACAAAATAGGATAAAAAGATGTAAGTAGCTACATTCCACTTGTACCATGCTATCACCATAGATAGAACTTATATTTATTGAATATTCACTCTGTGCTTGTATACATTATTTCTTTTAATTCTCTCAACATCACCAAAAGGCATGCAATATTATTATCTTCATTTTATAAATGGGAAAATGAGTCTTATAGATATGAAGAAATTGCCTGGATCTCACAACCAGAAGAGATGGGGTTAAGCTCCGGTCTGACCAATCCAGCCTTCATGTTCTTCCCCATACACTGGGTGGCTTGCTGTCGGTATTTATTGCCCTAGAACAGGAAAGTCTTCCCTGTGCACTGCGTGGCCTGAGTGCACTGTTTTCCCATAATCCTCTGCTGCTTTATTCTTCAGAATTTGCTATTTATTTCACTCAGCAAGACCTCAAATATTACTGCAAACAACTGGCTTCCAAAGAGTTGGCTATTTTCCCTGTTTTTAATGTTGGAGGAAGCAACCCAACCAGTTATTTTTCTTTTTTACTCTATTACTTTACAAGAATAAAAATAATCATATTAAGATGTCAAAAATAAATCTTAAATGTGCAAATGTGGGAGAAAGACACCTCCTTTCTGGGAGAATCCAAAGTAATTTAAATAGACTCATGTGTGCTCTTTGTGTGAAATGCAGTGGCTACAGTCCAAATTAGGATGTTAACAGGACATTAATAAGAATGAGCTGGGGATAAACACGGGATTGCGAAATAAGTTCACAAAGTCATTTAAATTAGGAGCACACTATGTGATTGGGACTCTGCACTGCCCTGTTCCTGTTACTGTGCTGACTCTTGGAGACAGACAGGCCTCCGTCCTTCCACTGCTGCTTCTGCTGATGAGTAGATTCTTCTCTGTGCCCAGCCCTGAGCCAGACACAACAGAACAATCAAGGCACTAGCTCTTGCCCATGGAAATCTCCAGTGCGATCGACTAATGAATTCAATTTTGGTTACAAGTAACAAAGCTTATGCCCAAGAAACCACTGGAGTTCATTATACCAGGCAGGGTAAATTTCAGGGCTGAATGTATGACACTACAGATTTGGACTAGAGTAAAGTACTACAGTGATGGAGCTTGGGGAAACCCTGGGGATATTAGTGAAAACCCTCATTTTATAGATGGGGAGAGGACTCCAAGGAGGCCCAGAAAGAGGAAGGGACTAGCCCTAGGCACTATAGCTAATTAATTGTAATAATCACGGCTATTTGTTAGGTGTCAGAACTTGTGCTATACATTTTATATATTCGACTTCTTAAATAATCCATAACAATGCTGTGAGGTCAGCATCATCACATTTAGGGATGAGGAAACTCAGGCATAGAGTTGGGAGCTGCTTGCCTGCGATCACACAGCTAGTTAGTTGTAGCGGTGGGATTTAAAGCCCCATACATCAGATTGCCAAGGCCCTCTTCCTTTTAACCATTAACAACAGATCTGGGACTGGCATCCCTCGAGTCATTTTCACTTTGGTGCAATGTTTCCTTTAGCATAGAGAACCTTTGAGCATATTCACTGGTTTATTGGGTTTGCGTTTTCTAAGGGCCAAATATAAGCAGATCTTGGGCTGGACCCTGGGGATATAAAAAATTAATAAGTGCAGGTTCTTAACCTCCTGGATCTCAAAGTCTAATGGGGTGACTGATACATGAAAAGGAAAATTACAGTACACTGTGGTAAGTGTTATTATGGAGATATAAACAAGTGCTGTGGGAGACCAGGGCAGAGCTAATATTTCTGCCCGGAGGGAACAAGGAGCAACCTCACAGAGATGGTGAAATGTGAGTTGGATCTTGAAATATGAGTTTGCCAATCAGAGAAGGGCAGAAGTACATCCAGGAAAAGGTAACAGCATGTGCAAAGGCCTCAAATTGTGAAAGTAATTGATACATTGGGGTAATAAGTTCAGAGTGGCTGTGGAGGGTGGCAAGGCTGGAGATGAATCTTGAGATCAGATCGTGAGGAGTTCTACATTCCCTAGCCAGGGAATTTTGTCTCAAGCCTATAGGCAATGGATCATCAACAGAGATTCCTAACCAAGAGTATGTCTTGGTTAGATTTGTTTTTTAGGAAGATAAGCCAAGGAGACATGGAGGACAGGGAGCAGATGTTGCAGTGGTCCTGCTGAAAACTAATGAGGGCTTGGGCCAAGACATTGGGGATGGAGAGGCAGGATGGATGAGACATATGAATTTCTGAAGTTAAACTCCTAGGGTTTGATGACTGGCACGTGGAGGGTAAAGGAAAGGAAGTGCTTAAGAAAGACTCTGCAATTTCTAGCTTTAGAGGTAGAGTGGATGCAAATGCCACTAACCAGGGCTGAATGCAAAGGACATAGAGCAGATTTAGTAAAGCTCGAGTGAGAGCTCTTTCAAGCGTGCTGTTTTAAAGTGTCTGCAAAAAAACACCCCACTAGAGATGTGAGCAGACATTTGGGAAGACAAATGCGGTGCTCGGGAGAGAAGTAGGGGCTGGTGACATAGATTCAGGAGATGGATGGTACTTAAAGCTCTAGAACCAAATGAGTGTTTCCAGGGAAATCTAGGGGTGGGGAAAGGAGAAATAGATAAAGACTCAAGGTGGAATCTGAAGAATCCCAAGATTAAAGTGTGGACCACAGAGAAGGGATTGTGGAGAATCAGGAGAGAATTTCAAGACGGATGAAGCAGTTAGTTTTTAGTGCAAATATCACTGTGGGGACAAGGAGGATGAAGACTGCAAAGAGAAGATTTGATCTGGCAATGAGGAGATCACCAGGACCTTACGAAGAGGATGGGGAATAGGCAAGAAGTGAGACCATGGAGATGGTAATGCATATTTAACAAATTTACTGTGAAGAAGAAAGAGCTTTATGGATTACTGAATGAAAAAATTGTTTTAGGGTTTAGAGAAATTCAAGGATACTGAGAGGTTGAAATGAAAGAGTTTGTGAAAAAGGAGAGACTGATGAGCTAGGAGGTAATGAGGGTAACTGGTGAAACAGATTCTTGAAGAAGGCTGAAGAGAAAGGGTCTAGTTCATAGGTGTTTGGACCCATCATGGCGAGAAGAGATGCCTCGACCTCTGACCCAGGAGGGAAGGAGAAAGGAGAGGCTTTTCTTGTGGTGTGTTTAGAAGAAGAGGAGGAGAGATGAAAGGAACCTCAGTGACGGCCATGGGTTGAATGCTTATGTCCTCCACATTCTTATGTTGAAGCCTACTCCCCAATATAATGGTATTTGGAGTGAAGTCTTTGAGAGGTAATTAGGTCATTAGGGTAGGTCCTCATGAGTAGCATCAGTGCCCTTACACAAGAGATCCCAGGGAACTCTCCAGCACCCTTTTTGCCATGTGAGCATACAATGAAAAGTTGGCAGTCTGCAACCCAGGAAGAAGATGGCCCTGCCCAGGACCCAACCATGCTGGCACCCTGATCTTGGACCTTTAGCCTCCAGAACTGTGAGAAATAGATTTCTCTTGTTTGTAAGCCACCCAGTCTATGACACTTTATTATAGAAGCCTGAACTAAGACAGTGACATTCTAGTTGCATCTCATCACCATATAGATGGGGAAATGGAGACTCAGAGAAGGAAATGAACTTTCAAACTTCCAGTTTGTGATGCAAGTAAAGGGTGGAGCCATGACTGACAATCAGGTCTTCCAGCTTCCATTCTGTGCTCTTTTAGTTCCCCAGCTGCTTCTCAGATTCTCACGGCCTGGGGAACATCCAGAGACAAGGGAAGCTGAGCATTGATATCTAACAAATGCACTTCCTTTCAACCAGGCACGAGGTGAGTTCCCTGGAAAGAAGAGCCTGTGGAGCTTTCTCTGGGCCTGTTTGATGGGTTCAAATATATTTTATTCTCCTTGCATCTCCTTTAAAGCACCTGGACCTGCACTCTGCTCAGAGAACCACATAAATAAGAACTGTAGGACCCTTACCTCGCTTCTGGCATCAGCTCTGAACTTCTTCTCTCAGCCAGTTCTTTCCATACCATCCTCACTTGTTTCTTATACCTACATCCTCTGGCTTCCAGCAGATGCTTGGCATTTTCTGCCCAGATCCTTCCTAAATGAAGCTTCCTCTGGCTCATCTTCCTGTGGTCACCCAGGGTGAGGCTCTACTGGGCCTTCACAGACCCAGAATCTGTTACACAGGCAGGGATCCCCTAAAGGCAGGTTCTCACTGATGTCACCCCAGCTTCCTTAAGTGGGATTTTGATGATGGGTCATTCTATGCTAACTTCAAAGGCTTTCCTAATTTATGATTTTTTTCAAATAGTTGTTTAAAATTATTTATCCAGTAACTATTTATTGAGAGCATAGTGCCTGGCAACCGATGGAGTGATGAGTCAGACACGGTCTCTGTCTTCAAGGGGTTTCTGTCTAATATTAGGGAGCTAAACAGCAAATTAAATAGCAAGTGTGAAAGTGCTTAGCAGGGTGCCTGACTTAATAGGTGAGAACTTATTTGGTTTTAAAAATGATATACATAAATATCTGAGAGAAGGGATAAAGATGGCTCTGAGAACAAGGAAATTCCCAGGTTTAGCCAGAGGCACAAGGGAAGAAGCTGAATATAAACATGAAGCATGGGTATGATTGAGCAGGTGGAGGTGGGGTTGCTGGGGATGGAGCACATTTCAGGTGGAGAGAAATTGTCTGATAAGCAACTGTGTTTACAGGGGAAACCAATAATTGATAGACACTCCAGGCGGTTTAGTGTCTCTTGTCCCGTAGCAATGGGGTGCAGGAACTGAGACCCATGCCAAATGCTGGGATTCCCAGAGCTGGCAGCCATAAGAAGTACTCGTTCCCAAGAAGAAGGGCCAGAGGGCTTTGGGTGCCCCTCACTGTCCCCATTCTGACTCATTGTGGGACCAAACTGAGTTTTACTGCTTCATTTCCCTTGGTCAAACCAGGACAATTTGAATGCACCTGCCTCTCTTCCGTCCCCCCGCTGGCTGCAGAGGGTAGCCGTTGTGAAGGGCAGGGAACACTTCCTAATCATGTTCCTGTGGTCTAGGCCCCACGTGAAGGCTTTTGGCGGTCTCACTCAAATAAGGTGGGGGCTGGCTGACTGCTCAGCCACACTTGGAGGATGGCATGGCTATTCCTTCTCAGTAGTCCTCCGATCTGGTTTTGAAGTTGCAAATTTTAGAAGCTGGTGCTGCTCTTACAAAGGGTGGGGGCCAAGGGAGGGGGATGTGAAATGGAGCCCCTCTTTTAGAGAACTGTCACGTCTCAGCCACAGCGCTCTGTATCTCACTTTCCTGTGGCCTATTCCTCCCAATCCGCTCCTCCCCACAAAATTAGACACATCTGAAATGCAGAGCAAATAGTACCACTGGAAAAAAAGAAGATGGGGAGGAAGGGACAGCAAAATCTACAAAATATCGCCTTGCACCTGGAACGGTCAGTGTCCTTCCACACAAAGTGGCTCTGCCTGGGAACTCCTGCTGCACTGAGCAAGTGGCCACGTTGTTTATCTGCAAGGACAGAAGGGCTTGGTGAATCCACAGAGGGCCTTTCTCTCACCAGCCACACCTGCACAGTGGCCAAGAAACCATGAACCATGAGATGTGTCGTTATCACACTGTCCTCGGGGCCTGTGGAGAGAGTGGGGTCAATGTTCTAAACAGCAATTAGAGGTGTTGACCTCTTCAAATTCTCTTGGTCTCTGGGGTGGATGACAATGATGATGATGGTGATGATGATAATGATGATAATGCTATCAATAACTTTCTGCAGTAGTGAGTCATACTGCTACAAAGCACTTTCGCATTTATTGACTCATTTTCTCTCAAAAGCACACTGGAGGACATCCTAGTCACCTTCAGAGTATCTCCCAATAGATAAACTTACCTTTTCTAGTAAGTGGACTTCGGTGTAGATTCGTTTTTTAGAGCTGAACACAGTGGAACTTTTGGGATTTGCATTGTGGTCTTGCCCTTACCAGCTGGGTGACCTTAGACAAACCACTTCACCCCTCTGAGCCTTAGCATCTTCTTATGTAAAAACGTGTTAATAATAACTGTCTCAGAGGGCTATTAAATGACTTCATGTAAATAAAAAGGCCATTATAAACTCTAAAGCATTATGCAAATATTAATTGCCATGTATACAAGAATGGGCTTTTTGCAAAAATGAATACAAATATAGTTTTGAGATGGCAGGTGTGATGTGCCTGAAAGAGCACTTTACTTGGGATCAGGAGATATGGGCTCTATTTTGGCCCCTAAGTGTCAGGTGGCAGTGAGGAGTGTGGCTTTCAGACAGGCAAACACAGCCATGCAAGTGATGCATCATTTACCATCAAAAAACGGCAACCACCATCCACCTGTCACCTTGTCATCTGTGATAGGCTGAATGATGGTCCCTAATCCTTAGAATTTGGGACTATGTTACCCTACATGACAAAGGGACTTTGTAAATGTGATTAAGGATGTTGAAGTGGCACGATTATCCTAGATAATCCAGATGGATCCAGTGTAATCACAAGGATCCTTACATGAGGGATGTGAGAGGAGTCAGGGTTATATGACAATGGAAGTTAAGATTCCAGTGATGTGCTTTGAATATGGATGAAGGGACCACAAGTCAAAGAATGCAAGAGCCTCTGGAAGCTGAAAAAGGCGAGGCAATGGACTTTCCTCTGGAGCCCCCAAAAGGAACCCTTCCTACTAACAGCTTGACCTGAAAACCCAGAGAAATTAATTTTGGGCTTTTGATTTCCAGAACTGTAAGAGAGTAAATCTGTGTCATTTTGAGCCGCCAAGTTTGTGGTACTTTGCTACAACAGAAATAGGAAACTCATACACCACCTCACTCTGGCTCCTGTTTTCTTCCTCCCAACCTGTAACCAACTTCTGAATAGGCTGGTGGGCTGGACCCAAGCTTTCCTCCACTTGTTCCCCTTGTTTGGTGGGCTAGCATGGAGCTGTCCTTTCTAATTCTGCACAGCTCATGCATTACTGAGATTTGTAATGGATAAACTGACTCATTGGTTCCACACCTTGGGTTGGCCAGAACTTTCCCTGAGGCACTCAGGCTCGGGAAATGCAGCCTTTGTGACTGGGCAGGTCACTTAAACTCCTGGGCACTTTATTTTCTCATCTGTCCTTTGGGGATAAAAGTTTCTTTCTCTGCCTACCTCACAGGCTGGAGAATTAAGAGAAATAATAGCAATGAAAGATCTTTGCCTCTTATAAAGTGCTCTACAGGTGTGAACTCTGTTAGCATCATGATTATTATTATTTTAAAAACATAAGATTTTTTGGCTTAATCTCTTCTGAATTTAACATATGTGTTGTGGCAAGTGGCAGACACTCTGATTCCAGACAAGGGAGAAATATTTGCAAGGAGAATATCCATTTGGGCATTGGATTTTGGACATCTGGATTATCCATAAACTTGAACTTCCAATATGGGCCCCAAATTAAATAATTGTTTAGTACTATCACCCATTTGGAGGTAGTGAAGTGGAGCAAATTTCACTTGCCTTTCTCTTTGTGGAACTAAAAATAGAAATGACACATTGCTAGTCAGAAACAGGGTCATCTGAAAACAGGGGCTTTTAAAATATCTTTTGGCCACAAGACTGCTAAGAGCAGAGAGGCTGTGCATTATTGCAAACCCATGCTTGCTGCATCTTGCCACTGAAAAATGGAAACTCTCACTAGTGATAGGCTTTTTCTCAAACATTAAAACCACAAGTTACCCAAAACTCAGTCTCGACCCTCAGAATGGTTTATGCACCACGACCTCACTAACCTTCTCTGACTTGATTAGGATCATAAAATAATCAAGCAATCATCTGGTAAATTTGGTCAGAGAAGCAGAGAATATTAGAATGCAAGAGGAAGGAGTTGGTGGAAGGGAAAGGCATTTATCAACTACTTAGTTCATGTTACAAGACAGTATGTTTCCGTATGTGCTATCTAATTTAATTCTCACTACAGCCCCATTATGTGGCTATTATCTCCATTTTACAGTTGAGGAAGCTGGTGCTAGAGAGATTAGGTATCATTCCAGAAGATCATAGTAGAATGTGGTAAAGCTGTCTTTACAGACTATTTCTACCTCATGCCTTTACAAAAGAAGGGAAGTGAGAGGAATTGATCGCCCCAAGGTCATGCACTTACTTGCTACTGGCTTGAGTTCTGAAAATCAGGGTTTTTGAATAATTGGTCTTGACTCTCCCCTTTGAAACTACCTCCATAGCTCTCAAAGTCCTTGTAAACACAAAAGAACTGAGTAAGAGTCCAGGGCCTTTTTCCTTGTGCCCCAGATTTGGTACTTCTCAGGCATATTACCTGGGGTTCTGGGGGCGTTGCCATGGTTCTCACATGGGACACTGAAGTCCCTTCCTCGACTCTTCCCCAGGTTTTGCTTCCTGATGACCCGCACCTGCTGAAAGTGGTGAGCAGAGTTTCTGAAAAATGCTTCCCTGCACCCAATGCAAAGGTCAAAACAAGTACTGGCTTTGAAGCCACAAAACTGGAGGTCAGGACCTGGCTTGGCTATTATCTCCCTGTGAAATTGTGGACCAGCTAGGATTGGGACTAGAGGACCTTCCAGCTCTGGATTTCTTATCTCAGAAGATCAGTTTGATGGGGATGGTTAAAATCTCAAATATATGTGGTCAGTGAAGGGAAGCCCTGAACAGATTTTGACTTTGGCTCTCTGGAATCTAAGCTCTTGTTCATTCGTGGAGAATTCAGAACAATCCAGCACCCCTTCCCAAGAGAGCATATCTTATGTTCTCTTGAGAAGGATGATCTAGTGGGACACTATCAGACTGTGATAGACTGAGTTCCTTCCAAGTTGGGAGAGCTAAAGATGGCGAGTGGGTTGGTTGGGAGCAGAAGCCAATACAGGAGAAGACTATCAGGGAAGAAAGAAAGGACAGAGGTGGAGAGGAAGCTGACGCAGGTTACAACTCTGATGCTGCATGAGATTCCGGGGCCCAGAGCCAGGTTCCAGAAGGCAGAAGATCTGGGCTCTGTTTCTGGCTGGATCAAGTGTTCCTTGGACTTAGCTAAGTCATTTAACCTCTCCATTTTTCATTTTCATTTTTCTCAACTGCACAAGAAGAATAATAACACCTTCCCAGGTGTCTCACAAAATTGTTATAGAGATTGCAAGACAGCGTATGTGAACATTTTCAGGAAAATGTGGAGTGTTATGTAATGTAATAATAATGATAGTCTGTAGAGCCCTTGCAGATTGTCCTATTGGGCAGCTATTCTCATTCCCCTTTTACAGATGAGGGGAAGTAGGTATGAGACGTCATGACCTTCTTAAGGACATTCATCTGGAGTAGGACTAGATAACCTCCCAGGCTGGGATTTCTCTTTTCCAGAGCTGGGGTGCATTGCTGTTAACAAATAAGAGAAGAACACAGCATGGCTGAGACACTGGAGCTGCCCCGCACGTGTCTGTGCTGTTGTAACCAGATTCAGCAGCAGAATGGAGAAAGGGGCATGTTCCAGTTACCAATGCTGCATAACAAAGTACTCCCAAAACTCAGCGGTTTCAACTGTGGGTTAGGAATTTAGGAGGGACTAGGTTGGGCATTTCTGGCTCAGGGGCTCTCATGTGGTTGCTGACAGTGCCTGGAGCTGCAAGAGTTGGGGAGGGGTGCTGCAGCAGCTGGGGGCTGGCCAGACATCTCTCAGGGTCCCTCCGTGTGACTTGTATAGACCACTCTGGGTTTCCTCATCGCATGTTCTGGAGAACAAGGCGGAAACGGCATCATTGCCTTTATTACATACCTTCAGTAATCACATAGCATCACTTGCGCTACATTAAAATGATTACAAGCAAGTCACAACCCTAATCAGATTCAAAGGGAGGAGACTTAGATCCCACCTTTTGCCAGGAGAAGTGGCAAGTTTTTAGAAGAGCATGTGGTACGGCAGTCTGCCACAGGGGCGAAAGGCTGTAACAGTCAGAGGAAGATGAAGGGGTCTCGAACCCTGGGAAGAGGGGCCAGCTATTTCTGCACCAAGGATGTTAATTAATATAAAGCATAATCTCTTATTGACGGACAAATTCCTTTGTGAAGAGAGGCTGAAAAAAACACCAGGAATATCCTATCATTGATAACAAAAGAGTGTCCTAGACTGGCAATGGAATGAGGGCATATTAGCAAAGGTCCTGAAGTTATACCTGGGCAGATCCATCAGTTTGGTGAAAAGTTCACAGAGGACGTGTTTATGGAGGCTAGCAGAAAGAGCTCTGTACAAACGTCAGATTATATCTTACAGACTCAACTTTTTCTTTGAAAACATTTAAAAACTGAGGTTTTCTATATGGCTTAGTTATCTTGTAATATCCCATGCTCCTCTCAGCCTTACAGAAAGTTAGTAGATTCTGGATATAAATCAAAGACCCTTTTTACTCAATTATCCTTTGATAACGTTATTTTTAAAAAGAGAAAAAGTAATGTTAATTTTTCTACCAGGTTGCTTTTTACTTTATGTATTTATACTGTTAGTTTTTTAACTGAGCATTTTCCTTGTGCCAGGTTCCGTACCATCTCTCAGTGCAAACAAACATGAGGAAAACATACTGGCCTCAACAGGCAAGAGCCACCTACTCAACAGCCGGGGTGAGGGATTTAGGATGGAGAGCCAAGTGTGTCCTGAGAATGGAATTCCAGACCCAGGTTTCTGGATTGCAGGGTTGAAGGTCCATGTGAAGGATGGTGTTTAAATCCTGCTGTGTGTATGACTGGGCTTAAACTCTGCTCCAAGTATATGGTTGTTGGTTGAGAGTCCTCCTTGGGTCATTGCATGAATTAAAAGACACAATGTATGTGAAGCCCTTGGCGTGTGGTAGGCATTTGGAAAAGAGGACTATTGTTATCAGGTTGGGCTTTATTATAATTTAATATTAACATTATGATATGAAGAGTGACTTCCTGTTTACAAGTCTCTTTCATATTTTTCATGTCATTTACTTGTTATAACAATCCTGTGACTTAGGCAATGTAACTATGGTCCCCCATTTTACAACTAGAACACTGATATTCAGGGAGGTCAAGTGACTCACCTGGGGTCTCTTAGCTAATAAGTGGCAGAGCCAGGATTTGGAAGTTGTGGACCATACCAAAGCCACATCTTTTCACCCTACCATGCTGACTCCTAAATTGTCAAATGACCTTGTGCAAGCACACCATGCCCCATCCTTCAATCTGGACTCTGGATTCTACATCTGCGAAGTGAGAAGACTGAATTAGATTATGTCTAAGGCCCCATCCAAGTCCCAGCATCTCTGATTAAAAGCATATGTTCAGGCACAGACCCCACTTGCTGCAGAGCTCCTTGTGCAGATCGGAGCCTAGCCTCAGAGGGCCTGAGCCTGGAGCTGTGCCCAAATCACAGGCCTGGCCTGGTGTTCAGCACTTTCTCTGAATGCCAAAGGATAGAATTCTCTGGAGGACCTGAGTCCAGTCTGGCCAACTCCTGATGGCCTTAAATTATCTTCTGACCTCGAACTTCTGATTATCTGATTATTTAAAAAATGGCTTAGGAAAAGCCATTATATCTCTCCAGAGACCTCTTCCTTTCTTACCCTCATTTTGTTCCTGCAACAACAGGAAAGGGAAACTGGGAGACAGGCAATCTGTACGTAATTTTTGTCTCTGCTGCTGCCTTTCTGTGTGACCCTGGACAAGTCGCATCAAAAACTGAGGATTATCATTAAGGATTATCCCTGCTTAAGGGTGTATAGGGCCACATGGCTTCCTCTTGAGGGAGAAATGGAAGACCTAGGTTATATGTTACTTTAAGATAAGAAAACTGACGGATTTTCCAGTAACAATTAGAAAATTGTTCAGGGCTGGTCCACTTCAATTGCCTTTTTTTAACAGCCTTTCTACTGTATTGCAAAGGAAGTAGGTGAGGTAAATGCTTTCCATATCTGGCCCCAGGAGAGGCCTTAAATGTAATATTAGGTTTAGAGCATAATTCTTTTTTCTTTTGTCCACCTCCTTTTCCCATTTCTAGATTGGATTACAAGTGACTGAAAGTCACACAGAAAATAAGTCTCCGAGCCATGCTGGATGAAGTTGTTCTGCTACTAGATGTGGTCTTGCCTCTCCTGGGGCATGCCACCTTGCTCAGGTTCTAACTCTTCTGGCTTCATTCTGCAGAGATGCAGGCAGGAGACCCCTCCTCCCCCTGGAGAAGGGCAGGCAGCGCTGGAGCTCTGCGTAAGCAGAGGCTGAGGGCACCTCCCCTCTGGCCCCTCTGCCCCCCTGAATTAAAAAGTTTCGTTTGAGTTTCATTTCAACATGGAGAGGAAAGAAAGAGCTATTTGACCCCTGCTCCACTTCCAAAGCAGAGAGGGCTCAGACCCCTCTCCTGCAGCCCTCTGAATGCTGCAGTCCCAAGGGGTAGAGAAGAGGTCAATTGCAACAGCCTTGGGAGAGCAATTGCACAATTCACCACAAGGCCACAGGGCAGCGGGGAAGGGATGATTCTAGCCACATGAAGCAGTGGATAATATGCTGGCCTGGGCTCCGGTCACCCTGTGCCATCAACTCACTGTTTGACCTCAGCCAAGTTACTGAACCTCTTTAAACCTTCATTTCCTCACCTGTCAAACTAGGAAATGCGGTGCTTTGTAGAATAAAAAAACCTGAAAATTATCTTGGGATTATCCAACCTAAACTGTTTATTTTATGCACTTGGAAACTGAGTACTACAGAGAGGGAGTATATTGCTCAATGTTACATGGCAGTAAACAGCAGGGTCATTTCTAGAAGATAAGACCCCTACCTCATGTCAAAGTACTGCTTTTTTTCTTAGATAATCTCCAAGGTTCTTCCTAGCTCTGTCATTCTAAAGACCTAGTCCTCTACCACCTCTGGCTGCTGTCTTTGGATACAGTCTTGTGTTGGTCACTATATGCTTCCTTTGGGACTCTCAATGCGTTATATCCAGCTACTTCCCTCGTTACAGAGTTCTTCAGTTTCAGGTAAGGCCAGGCAAATGATCTACTCGGCAAAGCTTCTGTGGGTTGTTGTAATGCTTGTAATAATCATCGAGGCTCATTTCCAGACAATCTTCACACAGGGTGTTGGGCAAGGGCAGAGTCAGTGTGGCAACTTGGCCTTGTGGATTGACAGGGACACTACAGTAACCACCAAAATACCTGTGTTTCTAGGTCCAGCTTGGCCCCCAAATCACTTTGTGACCTTGGAACAAGCCTCAGCCCCCTTGGAGCTTCAGTTTCCTCATGTTTAAAACAAGTTGGTTGAACTGAATGATCCGTAAGGTGTCTTCCAGCTCTGACGTTCCATAGCAGAATATTGCCTGAACTTCCCATTCCTTGGGGGATTTTGCTTAGAAACTAGGAGGATGATCTTTACTACAGGAAATCTGGGAATGCTTGCAGGTATTAGGATCACAAAACAAATACTGAAAAAGAAACCTAAGATATTACATCGTCCTGTAGTTTTGGTTCATATTTTCCACACTCTGTATTGAATGTTCATGACATAACTATTAATACATTTTGATTTTCATACGAAGAAAGGTAGATGTGGAGACAGAAGTAATTCTTATTGCGGGAATTAATTATGCTATTTCAGAATATTATTGTAGTTGATTATATTGCGGGGACATGATTGAATCTTCAGCTTCATAGACATAGGTCCTGCCTTCAAAGCTCATATCTTCTAGGAAGCTCAGGTATGGATATAAATAACTCAATTACAGAATATGACATTTTAAATCCAATAGATAGGATCTTAGAGGGTACAGAGGTCATCTCCTGTTTGGGAGTATCAGGAAAGTCTTTGTGGAGGAATTTGCATTTGAGCTTGATTTTGGGAAAGAAATGATTATCAGAGGTAAAAGGAGGCCAATCAGAGGAAACACTATGGACAAAAGCAGAGGCAGGGAAATCATGTGAAGTGCAGTGGCTGGTGAATGGGTAGTTCACCTGGCTAGGGCACAGGGCTCTGAAGAGAACTAGTGGGAAAGAAGACTAATTATATTCTTATGTCATATCTCTTTGGCTAGTACATAAGTACTTTTAGGTCAAACTCTTTGTTCAATTCATCTTGAGTTGCCTATTAAAGGTAACACATAGTCACCTCTCAAAACTTGTTTAACAAATAAATAAGTTATATTAGGCGGTACTTTTCCCTCAAACCCATGAATGCATTGTGTAGTTACAACCATGTCTTAGACTCTCAGAAGTCAGGTTGAACATACTTACCCTCTAGATGTGAAGAGCCATCACTCAGCCCTGTAACTAGAGATAAGTTATCTCTCACCTGGAGACCAGAGTATGTCATGTTCATCACCTTCTAACAGTGAAAATGTGACATATACATGACATGTACAAGATGCTGAATTCAGCAACTCTGATGCAGAAAAAAGCCCAACTACAGTTTTTCACAATGGCCTATTGGGCCAGTTCTAGGGACAACAGAACAAAGACAATCCTAGAAACCATCCCTGGGTTGCAAAAAATAAAATCCCCAAAGACAATGTGTTGATAAATATTTACTGAGATTTTGTTACTTAGCAACGTAGTATACAGACTGCTGAAGAAGGAAAAAAAGAATCTGTACTATTCTGTATCTGTACTGTAGTGGTGGACAACAAACCCACACATGTGATAAAATTGTATAGAACTAAGGATACATGCAAAAATGGGTACGAGTAAAACTAAGGAAATCTGAAAAATATAGGTGGATTGTATCATTGTCAATATCTTCATTGTGATATTGCACCATAGTATTGGAAGATATTACTATTGGGAGAAAATGGGTAAATGGTACATGGGCTCTCTCTGTATTATTTCTTGTACCTGCATGTGAATGCACAATTATCTCAGTAAAATTTTTATTTAAAAAAGTGGGCCAAGATGAGTTCACTAGTAAATTTTTGAGGAAGAAATTTTACCAATTCTCTACAATCTCTTCCAGAAGATAGAAGCAGAGGGAATGCTTCTGAAGTCATAATACAAGACCAGCATTACCCTAATACCAAAACCAGACAAAGACATAAGTTAAGAAAATTACAGACCAATATCTGTCATGAACATAGATGCAAAAATCCTCAGCAACATATTAGCAAATTGAATCCAACAATGTATAAAAAGGATTACAAACCATGACCAAGTGGGATTTATCCCAGGTGTTCAAGGCTGGTTAAACATTTAAAAATCAATTAATGTAATCCATCACATCAACAGGCTAAAGAAGAAAAATCATATGATCACATCAATAGATGCAGAAAAAGCATTTAACAAAATCCAATACTCATTCATGATAAAAACTCTCAGCAAACTAGGAACATAGGAGAACTTCCTCAACTAGATAAAGAACATATACAAAAAACCTAAAGTTAACATCATACTTAATGATGAGAAACTAAAAAATTTCCCACTAAGATCAGGAACAAGGCAAGGATGTACCCTCTCATCACTGCTTTTAAATATTGTACTGAAGGCCCTAGCTACTGCACTAAGACAAGAAAAGGAAATAAAATGTATACAGATTGGGAAGAAAGAAATAAAACCATCTTTGTTTACAGATGACATGATCATCTATGTAGAAAATCTGAAAAAAATCAACAAAAAACTCTTACAACTAATAAGTAATTATAACAGTGATTCAGGACACAAGGTTAATATACAGAACTCAATTGTTTCCCTATACACCAGCAATAGAGAAGTGGAACTTGAAATTAAAGCATGCGACCATTTACATTAGCACTCCAAAAATGATGTATTTAGGTATAAATCTGACAAATATGTACAAGATCTATATGAGGAAAACTGCAAAACTCTGATGAAAGATATCAAAGAAAAACTAAATAAACAGAGAGCTATTTCATGTTCATGGATAGGAAAACTCAATCTTGTCAAGATGTCAGATCTTTCCAACTTGGTCTATAGATTCAACAAAATCCCAATCAAAATCTCAGCAAGGATATTGGCAAACTGATTCTAAAGTTCATATAAAGAGGCAAAAGACCCAGTATAACTAACTCAGTATTGAAAAAGAAGAACAAAGAGGACTGACACTACCAGACTTCAAGACTTACTACAAGTCTACAGTAATCAAGACAGTGTGGTATTGGCAAAAGAAAAGACAAATAGATCAACAGAATAGAATAAAGAGCCCAAAAACAGACCCACACAAATATAGTCAACTGATCTTTGCCAAAGGAGCAAAGGCAATACAGTAGTGCAGAGACAGACTTGTCAACAAATGGTGTTGGAACAAGTAGACAAGCACATGTGAAATAGCAACAACAACAACAACAACAACAAAAATAAAATAAAAGAAGGAGAAACAAAAATAAAGAAAAGAAAAAGAATCTAGACAATGACCTTACACTTTTCACAAATTAACTCAAAGTGAATCATAGACCTAAATGTAAAAGGCAAAACTATAAAACTCCTAGAAGATAATATAGAAGAAAACCTAGATGACCTTGGGTATATTGATGACTTTGAAGAAATAACACCAAAAGCATGATCCATGAAAGGAATAATTGACAAGCTGGACCTGGACCTCATTAAAATTAAAAGCTTCTGCTCTGTGAAAGACAATGTCAAGAGAATGAGAAGATGAGCCTCAGACTGTAAGAAAATATTTGCATAAGATATATTTTATAAAGGACTGTTATCCAAAACATAAAAAGTTTCTTCTTATTTGATATGTGAAGAAAAAAAAGAACAAAAATCCAAAACATAAAAAAACCTCTTAAAACTCAACAATAAGAAAATGAACAACCCGACTAAAAAATAGGCAAAAGACCTAAACAGACATCTCATCAAGGAAGATATACACATGGCAAGAAAGCCCGTGAAAGGATGTTCAACATCATATGCCATTAGGGAATTGGTAGTTAAAGCAACAATGAGATACCACTGCATGCCTATTAGAATGGCCAAAATCCAAAACACTGACAACAACAAATGCTGGTGAGAATGTGGAGCCACAGGAACTTTTATTCAATGCTGGTGGGAATGCAAAATGGTACAGCCACTTGGGAAGACAGTTGAGAGTTTCTTATAAAATGAATACTTTTATCATACAATCCAACAATTGAGCTCCTTGGTATTTACCCAGATGAATCAAAAACTTATATCCACACAAATACCTGCACATGGATGTTTATAGCAGTTTTGTTCATAATTGCCAAAACTTGGAATAACGAAGATGTCCTTCAGTAGGTGAATGGACAAATAAATCATGGCACATACAGATAATGGAATATTCTTCAGTGTAATAAAAAGGAATGAGCTATCAAGCCATAGTGAAAATTTAAATGCACATTTCAAAGAGAAAGAAACCAATCTGAAAAGGCTACATACTGTATGATTCCGATTATGTGACATTCTGGAAAAGGCAAAACTATGGGGACAGCAAAAGGAACAGTGGTTTCCAGAGATGGGGGGAGGAAGGAGGGATAGATAAGCAGAGCACAGGGGATTTTTAGGGCTGTGACACTAATCGGTATGATACTACCATGTGGGATGCATGTAATTATATCTTTGTCAAAACCCATAGAACAGAATGTATGTACAACACCAAGAGTCAACCTTAATGCAAACTATGAACTTTGGGTTATAATGATGTCATACCATCAGTTATAAGAAGAGTAGCCCTATGGTGTAGGATGTCGATACCTGGGGAGGTTATATGTGTGTGTCTTGGGCAGGGGATGGGGCAGTCAGTGAATGGGAACTCTCTACGTTATGCTCAGTTTTGCTCTGAATATAAAACTGCTTTGGAAAATAAAGTTTATTAATTAAAAAAATCAGTAATATAAAAAGTAGGGATGGTCTTGAGCAGCAGTTCCCCTAGTGTCAACATTGTTCTGGAACTCCTGTGTCTCCGGAATCCCTGTGGGTCTCTGGAATCATATCAGAAGGTTAACTAATTTCATAATACTAATTTCATAATAACACTAACACATTATTTGCCTCTTTCACACTCATTGTATCATGAATGTACAGTGGAGTTTTCCAGAGGCTATATGACATGTGATATTGCAACAGATTGAATGCAACAGCAGCTAGGAGAATCCAGCTGTCCTCAATTAAGCCAGACATTGAAGAGATATTGCAAAAATACAAAACAATATCGCTCTTCTCGCTACATACATCTGTTTTGATTTAGAAAATACTTATTTTTCAAAAAATATGTTATTGATTTTAGCATGTAATGAGTTTATTGTTATTTTTAGTGAATTAATATTGTGTTTTTTTTAAAAAATCTGACACACTTGCTACTTTGTGCAGGACGTAAGAACATAAGCAGTTACAAGGGTACAAATGGGGATTGTCACTGGTGAATGACAAGTGAGGGTCATGGAAGCTCAGGAAGCTTGAGCCTCTCCTAACCAGGGTAAGCAGGGAAGGCTCCAGCTCAAGGAGAAGGTAGCATTTGGGTTGGCCTGAAAATATAGGTAGGATTTAGACACTTGGAGATTGCTGAGCAGTGAGAAGACATTAAGGAGTGCAAAGATACTGGGAAAGACCAGAGAGCAGTGAACAGGGAGACTGAAGCACAAGGCATAGAAAATGAAAGATAAAGCTGTGAAGTTAGATGGATCAAAAGTAAATGAGTGTGTGTGGTGCGAACGGAGATGGAGGAAGGACTGAAGTCCTGATTAAAGAGACGAAGTTGTTTGTTTTGTTTTTGTTGTCGCTATTTTAAATCAGGTTTATTGAGGTATAATTTACATAAATAAATTACACCCTCTTTTAGCATTCAATTCTCTGAGTTTTGACACATGCCTATAGTCATGTAACCAACACTGCAATCAAGGTCTAGAACAGTTCCATCACCCAAAAATACTGTTTCTTGCCTCTCAGCAGTCAATGATTCTCCCCACCCCCAATTCCTGGCAACCAGTAATCTATATTTAAGCCCAGTATTTTTTTTTCCTTTTCCAGAACATCATATAAATGGAATCACAGAGTTGGTAACTTTTTGGTTATTGTCCCCTACACTTAATATAATGCATTGGAAATTCATTTTTTTTTATGTGTTATCAGTAGATCGTTTCTTTTTATTGCTGACTAGAAATCCACTTTATGGATTTTTCAGTTTGTTTAACCATTCACCAATCAACAGACATTTGGGTTGTTTCCAGTTTGGGGCAATTAAGAATAAAATTTGTTGCACACATTCATTTACAAAAACTTATGTGAACATCGGTTGAGAAGCAATTTTTTAAAGTAAAGGTGGTGAAAATGGTTAAAAAAAAACCAGATGAATAGAATCTCAGCTCTAACAGTGTGCCTGTCCTTTTTATATCATGCATGTTGGTAATTTAATGCCTGTAGCAACAGGATTCCTAAAATTAATTATTTTAAACCCAATTTTACTAATGAAAGACCTGAAGCTAGCAGTTTAAATCAACTTACCAGCTTAGGTATCCAAGAGACTTTTGCAGGTGGCAGGAAACCATCAAGAGAAGTTAATAGGCAAAACCCAAAACAAATAAACAAAAACACTACGGAAATTCAAGGAAAGTCTCCAACCTCTTTCTCCATCCAACCTCTTAGTGACCAGCCAAGAAGATTACGGTTGATGTAGAAAAAACAAGATAAGATGAAGAACTTCTTACATTTCTGAAGAGGTCAAGTGTTATTCATCCATGAGAGTCTGCTAAATGAGGCTCAAATGAATTATAGCCCAGTAATAAGTCCTGTGTGGAGGAAACTTATCCTCCTCTGTGGCCAAAGCTCTGTCTATGGAATGGAGAGCAAGAGATATTGCAATGAAACTTCAGAGGCTTGAATCTCACTAATACTGAGCATATAGTCATTCAGGCTGAAATCCGCCCTGATACCATCTACCATGAATGGATTTGCTGGGCAAATGACAAATGTGAGAGAGTTGCTGAGAAACTACTTACCCAACAAGTTCTTCTGGAGACCCTCATTACATTCAGAATTAAGCCATACCACCAACCCTTATGCTGATTTCAAATGCCGTGATTCCACCATTGAGTAGATCTCTCTAAAGGCATATGCCAGGAAATCATTTTACCTCTAAGTGTTCCATGTTCCTGGGGTGGAGGGAATAGCATTTTAAAAATAAATATTCTCCAACTTAAAGACTGCTAAAATTTTGGGGTGGAGGGAAGGGAAAATTTAGTTAGTCCAGTTCCCCAAAACAATCCCTTCCAAGGTTCCTTCTTACCCAAAGCTTGAGTACTTTCAGTGTTCTCCAACATCCTAACAATTCTTTGAGGTTGAGCTCAAATACTCTTTCTCTCTGAAGCCTTTCTTGAAGCTTCAGTTAATTACTTCTCTCTCTGCATTCCCATTGTATATTACCCCCACCTGTCCTAGAACATTTGTCCCAATATATCATTTGTTCATTTATCTGTCTTCTTCCATTGCTCTATGAGTACCCCTAAGATCAGTAATTCTGCTATATTCATTACCTGTATCTTGAGTGGTTTATACAGTGTCTGGTTTGAAGCAAGTGCCCAATAAATATTCTTTAATTGATTTTGATTGCAGTGGTCCCCTACTTGTCACCAACAGTGACTCACTAGCTTCTGAGGCAGCCTATTTCTTTCATGAACCATTTTGTCTGATAGAAATGTTGTCATTATAATGAGTCAAACTATGTCTTGATAATTTCCATTCGCCGTTCTTTATTTTAGTTGTTGAGAGTCTCACACAACTTCTCAGGGACCCACATCCATATTAGACCTTCCAGGTATTTGAAGATAGCAATCATGACATCTTTGAGTTTTCTCATGTCCCTGCTAAATTCTGTCTGTTCCTTTACTTTGTCTGAACTAAGATTTATTTTATCTGCAGAATTAAGGCAACATAAATCATTGCTAAAAATTACACTGGCTATATGGTGGGAGGAATTGGAATTGGGAGAGATTGGTTGTGACTCATCTCAACTGATCTCATTGATTTTTCAGGATGATTTCTTAACTTTCTTTTACCCAAAGGGCATAACCTGTGATTTTGAGAAGGTTGGTGGATTAGATATTTAGTTTCACAGAACCTTTCTGCTAATGATCACAAAATGTGGTAATCAGAATCTGAAGTTTAATTCCTGGCTTACAGAATAGCCAATGAAAATGATGGCTTCTGCAGTGCAGGTGAGAAGTGATCAAATAAGTGGAAAGATGAACTTTGACTTCACACCGACAACACAACCAAGCAATTGGGACAATTGACAAATGGCCAGTCACTTCGACAACAACAAAATCAAATTACTATTTCATTTCATGGATCCTCTTCCCTAGCAAAAAGTCTTCCACATACACATTCCAAGATATTATTAAACTAATATATTTTACTTCACAATCGTTCAGTCATTCATTCAAAAATTAGAGTGCCACTGTATGTTAGGTTCAATATTAGATGCTGGGAACACAAAGTTGAATATGACACAGTTTCTGTGCTCAAAAGGCTCATGTTTCCTCCGTGAGCCAAATAGCTGTATAAACGCATAAGTACAGGTACAACGTGTAATAGAGAAACACAGAAGGCCCAGCTACTCGGGAGGCTGAGGCAAGAGAATAGCTTAAGCCCAGGAGTTTGAGGTTGCCATGAGCTGGGCTGATGCCACAGCACTCTAGCCTGGGCAGAGAGTGAAACTCTGTCTGGAAAAAAAAAAAGAAAAATGTGCTATGAGGTATTGGAGAAAGGGAACTTTTAATGCCATCTGGGGTGGTCATGAAAGATACCACATGAAATAATATTTGAACCTACTTTAGTATCATTGTGCAGATATAATATTAATACAATTGTGCAGTTGTGAAAAATTTTTGTAATGAAATGATCACACCAGGAAAAAGCTTACCAGTCTCTTCTAATTTTATATTACGGGTATTCGTTTGCTTATTTATTGAATAAACCTTTATTGAAAATATCCTAAAAGCCACATATTTATTAAGTATTGAGGAAAAGACAAAGATGAATTAAACATGACTCCTTCTCCCAGAAGTTAGAGTACAACAGGGGACATAGACACATACTCAGTAACAGAAGGCCAAAGACAGTATGATCTCTTGGAAAGAGCATAGGACTGATGGTAAGGAGAAAAGAAACCTATTCTAGATCCAGCTTAGCTTCTATTGATTCGTTCAATATTTATTGAGCAAGACAAACATAGACCTTCAGGAGCTTGCAGACCAAACACTATCACCACAGGGCTTTGACAGTTACTTCCCTTTTCTTGGAGGTGCTTCATCATATACAAAATAATATCTTTGTTTTCACTGGTGTCTAGACTGTACTTCTCTTAACACATTATTTCTCTACAGATGAACCAAGAAGAAAATAGAAAGGAAAGCATTGAGGAGAACTGAGAATTTAATCTACCTGCCTCGAAATTCTGGATTGGGCAATTTGGATTATTATGTAGGAAAGGCTGATTGTTCATTCTGTTCCAATGATATTGTTGACAACAAGTTGGATTAAAGGTGGGTGGAGTAGCCTTGATGTCAATAAAATTTACCAGGTGTGAGGTACTAAGATGCTATGGAATGGTTGTTTCTACCCCAAAATATATCTATATTCCAGTCAGACTGCTTAAAATCCCATCATTTGCTCTTCATTCTGTAAATCATCCATTAAAATGCAGAGAAATCTACAAACCACAAGTTTTCGATATGAATCTCATCTCTTTTTTGTTCTAATCCATATCCTGAATATACTGCCTTGAAGATGAAAATTGGTAGGAATTTGCCAGTTGGAAAAAATAGCAGGAAGAGCATGCCAGGCACAGGACATAGCACAGCAGTGACCTGGAGGTAGAAATGTATATGCTACTTTCAGGTATGCTAATCTGTAGATTAGCCTGTTTGGAATGGAGGTTCAATCAGGGAATACCGAGAGACAAATAATTTGAAAAGAGAAGTGGTCCAGAGTGTGCAAGACCTTATATGTTAGGTTTAGCCATCTTTTTTTTAATTATGTAGGTACAGGCCAGAAAATGTTTTAGAGAGATTAATCTGGATGGCTTGTGCACCATAGGAGGGAGCAAAGAGGTATGGTCATAAG
This sequence comes from Indri indri, assembly GCA_004363605.1. Lineage (NCBI taxonomy): Eukaryota > Metazoa > Chordata > Mammalia > Primates > Indriidae > Indri > Indri indri. The sequence continues at coordinate 16,156 of RJWJ010001886.1, read as the reverse complement.
TAGCTTGCCAAGTCCACATGCCAGAATGAATACATCCATTTATCTACTAACTTACAGCCATATAGGGTTCCATTGCATGTGCGTTCTCTGTTTTATTGGCTGTCAAATGGCCCTGTCTCAAGGAAATTCCTTCTCTGTGTTGGGAGATAAGGATTTGGCCCTCTGTGTGAATGGGCTCTGAGCAAGTCCCCCACTACTCTGAGACAGGTATTAGGCTCTCCACTACCATCCCTATTCCAGGTTCTCCAGCAGGAAGGCAGAGAAGACACTGGCCACCAGCCCTTCCTTGCTTCATTTGATGTGCCAAGAATCCACCATCGAGTGACATAGTCTCAAATGTTGCTTCCGTTTCTTTAACATATTGCTTTGAAAGTGATTTTGTAAATTAAAAAAAAAAAAAAAAAAGAGCTAGAACTAGTTGGACAGGGTGCACTATGTGGTGCTGCACAACAAATCTGTATCGAAAAAAATACCACCACTATAGCATCCCGCAACACTTATTAGTGTGCATTTCTGCATTTTAAGCAAAAATGTAATAGATACATTTTTAACTTTGTATTCTGAAATAATTTCAAGTTACAGTTGCAAAAATAGTACAATGAATTCCATATACTCTTCTCTCATATTCCCCAAATGTTAACATTTTTACCACATTCTCATTCTACAAATATATAGAGGTTTTTTTTTTGTCTGTTTGTTTGTTTTTCTGAATTTTTTTGTGAGTATCCTGTAGATATAATATCATTTTATCCCTAAATACTTCAGGGTCTCTTTCCTGCAAACAAGGGTTTCCTCTTGATTTAACAGTAGTATAATTAGCAACATCGGGAAGTTAATATTGATATAATATTGATGCTAATCGATAGGCTTTATTCAGATTTCACTGTTTGGCTCACTAAAGGACTTCTTTTCTCCCCTTTTCTAGGTTGGCACAGGTTGCCAATAGTCCTTTCTTTGGTGGAACTGCCTTTATTCTGGTGGTATTCTCTTTATTTTTTGATGTTAAAATATACTTTCTTTGATGACACAATAGCATTTTTATTAGTATTTTATAATGTTTATTAGACAAAATTAAATATGTCACTCTTATATCATTACTCTAGTTTTATTAATTAATTCATTATCCAAGTTCAAAAACCACTGACATAATTTATTCCTCTATGGTTGGACATTTAAATTGTTTCCAGATCTTCAAAATTCAAACACTGCTGCAGTAAACAAATTTATAATTTATCTTTTCATTAACATGTGGTATTTATGTAGGATAAATCCAAAGAAACAGAGGGGATCAAAGGAAGACACATAGCTGAAAACATTCTAAGGCATGGGCTACCATGAGCGCCAAGGCAAAAACTGTTTTCTTCCTGGTTCCCATATCCAAGGTAAATATATATTCCCCATTGAGCAGTTACCAAGGTTAAAGGATTGTGTACAGATATGAAAAAATATACATAACCCTACCCCTCAGCTTCCTCCAGGGATGAGCTTTAAATTGCTATGTGTTGGAGAAGAATCAACTTTCCCCCTTCAATGTCAGGGTGACATTTACAAATTCCTGCAGGCTCAGAGTCTTACTATAATACAAATCCCCTTACGTGTCTTCCAATTTGGCTGCTGAAAGGGTGTTTTCCTCAGCAGCTAGCATTGTGGACTGCCTGAACAGGTCACGGAAACAGGGAATAGCTACTGTGTGCTCTAAATGGACTCTGAAAGGCCAGCGTAGATGCCCTTGTCTTCAGCAGGCAATGTTACCTTTTCCTTTTATTCAGTTTCTGCTTTATTCAAGGTATTTGACAACAATATTTTCAAATGTTCTGTGTTTTAGTCAGAAGACTCTTTGAAAGAACCTGTGGGAAAAAGTGAATGGCTCCAAGTCCACGAAACAGCTGAACACATTTCCTGTACCAACTAGAGCTGACCTGCAATCCCATAGCCTGAGATTTATACCTCGTTATCCCAAATCGTGCATATACACTTTGGAGTAAGAAGGTGTAAATATCATAGAATATCCTAGAAGTTTAGAGCCAAGTGCAGCTTCAGGCCAAACCATACATTTTATAGGTGAAGAGAGGGAGCCCAAAGAGTGGAAACCACTTCTCTCAGGTCTCACAGTGACCCGGGGCATTGTCTCCATCAGGGCGTGGTCTCCTGGAGGTGCGTCAGTCTCCTGAGACACCAGGATATTCGAATTTCTATTTATGTAATTTTGAAATAATTATAGATTCACAAGAAGTTATAAAAACAAAATGAAGGGAGGTCCCATTGTACCTTTCACCTGCTTTTCCTTGGTGGTAGCATCTAGTGGTAGAATAACTGTAGTCCAATATCAAAACAAGGAAATCAACATCGGTACAAGCTACAAAACTTGTTCATATTCTCCCAGTTTTTACATGTACGTATTTGCATGTGTGTGTGTGTGTGGTCCTATGCAATTTTTTTCACATGTATAGATTCATGTAACCACCAAGAACTTCTATTTATATTTTAAATCTAAAAAAGAAAGAAAATATAAGCAATGCCTAGTAAGTGGATGGGAGCTGCTGCCCATGTTGGTGTCCACACGTACATTAGACGATTGCATAATATATAACATACCTGAGACATCGTGAAGGGAGAATGGGAGTTGAGTGGTGTGGCAATCCACATTCATTCTTTCTTAGCCTCTCGGTGTGTTGTGACATTCTTCGGTTCATATTTTTCCTGTCAAGTGGATCTATGGATGATATTATCCAGTTTTCACTAAACTAAAGTTTTCAAAATGGACTTCAGTGAGTTAATTTCTGACTTAAAAGATTTCTACAAGCACTGAATTCAAGATAGTATCTATGTTGCAAGCACAACCAGACAATAAGGAAATGGAAGAAATGCCCATTCTCCTACTCCAGGTAAAATCCCTCTGCTCGGCACATGACAAGGAAAAAATAGTAACCATCCAATAGGAGCTGACAAAGAGGCAACCAAAAGACAATTGAAACTATCCAGCAGATATTCTGAAAATGGATTTCTATCCACTGTTGTTCACAATGTAAGGGTATATTTTGTCATGAGATATAGTCAATGATGGAAAGAAGCGATCATGATTCGTAAGACATCATGAAGATGACACGCCTTTACAAAATTTTCACGGATGTTTAAAGTCACGTGATGCCCAGTATAAGACAAAATACATACCATTAAGCAAACAGTATTCCTTTTATAATGTGGCAGCAAACTAAAGTGCAATCCTTTATCTATGAGACCTTAGGTACGATGTGATGCCTCCCCCACAGGGCTGTTGGAAGACCAAGGAAGAAAGAGATATGAACATGTTTTGTAAAAGCTATAGTTCTGTGCAAATAGGATATCATTAGTAATTATTTTAATAGGAAATTTCAGAAAAGAATAAATTGAATAGGAATGTTATTACCTAACAGGCAAATATCTGAACATGTCTATTTTTTTGGTAGTCTGGGTGGGGAAATTAATTCTTTGAGGCAGAAAAATATATTCAGGGGTAGTAACATGGTGGAGTGTCCCCAGACCTGGATTTTGATGCTAACTTACCAGTTCTGTGACCTTGAGCAAGACACTTAATCTCTCCAAGTGTCTGTTTCCTCATTTGTAAAGGCGGTTAGCAGGTAACTTCTCTCGTAGAGTCATTGTGAGGACTGCACGAGACAATCATATGTGAAGAGCTTGGCATAGTACCTGGCACATTGCAGGTTCTCAAACCACATTAGTTCCCTTTCTCCTCCCAATCCTTTTAGGCAGGTCTTGAAACGTACTCCTGCAGAAAGCCTCCATTCTGTCAGCACTAAACCTGTTTCTTATCCTCCCACCTATTCCAGGATATTCTTAGAAGAATGGACTGAGTACCCTAATATTTTCAGAAAACACACTGCATTTAACAGTTTTCTGCTTGAAGTGAGTGCTTGATAAAAGACTTACTAGATGAATGGTTGAAATTAATTATCTCTAACAGGGAACAAATGTGGAGCCTCAGGTCAAAGTCCTTTGGTCTCAGAATTTCAGACACTATCACTAAAGGATTATTAGAGTGCTCTCCTATCTGAGCTCATTATGGACAGATATAAATATAATAACCCCTTTGATGTGTACAGAGTATTACAGTTTCCAAAGCACTTTCACATGTATTATCCTATTTGATCCTCACAACAAACCTTTGAGTTACTCAGGTTTCCTAAAGAGAAACCTTAGGCCCAGAAAAATAAAGCAGCTGACCTAAGGCTGCCAGGCCAGGTATCAGACACAGCACTGGTACCAGCCACCATCGTCTGAGAGCAAGCTTTGTGTCAGGTACATAAAGTACCTTATTTTGTTTAGTCCTCAGAAAACCCTTGATTCAGTTTCCATAGCTTATTTAAAAGCTACACCAAGGTTTAGTGGCATGAAACAACAATTTTATTATGGGCATGGATTCTGTGGGTCAGAAATTCAAAAAGATCACCAACAGAACAGCTTTTCTCAGCTTTGTGGTGTGTATGGCCTCAGCTGTAAGATGCAAGGTCTAGGGGCTCCACAAGTATGGACTGAATTGTCCGGAAACATCTTCAGTCACATGTTGAGCAGTTCATGCTGTCTCCTTGGATAGGAGCATCTATATGTGCCTCTCCCTGTTGCTCAGGCTTCCTTGTAGCTTGGTAGTCTCAGGGTAATCATATTCCTTACAAAGAGGTTCAGTTCTCCAAAAGCAATTGTCCTTCGCCCTCCAAAAAAGGTGGAAGCTACGTCACCTTTTGCAACCTAGCTCCAAAGTCACATCTATTCCTTTTGCCAGACTATATTGGTTATAAGCAAGTCACAAGCTCACCCACATTCTAGGGAAAGGAATATAGATCTCACCTTTTGATGAGAAGACAGGTTATGGAGGATAGGAGATGTTGTGGTGGCCACTTTCAGAAAATACAATGTGCCATGCTCCAAAAAGGATTCAAGGATGAGGAAATCAAAGCTCTGAGAGGTTGAGAGACTTCCTCAGTCATGCAGCTAAGACAGCAGAGTAGCATTTCACTCAGGGGTTAGGATTTCAAAGTCAGTGAGTAAGGCAAATACTATTTGTAGTCAAAATTACGTTAGAAATCCTTTAATTTGTCAGTGAAGTACAGTATATGTGGTTTTGCGTAAGCAGCAGGTTCTAGTGTGTCATCTCATGTTCCCTCGGGTGCATCTGCTAATGAAATGATGGGCAGAATCCTTTGCACTATTTAAATTGTGCTCTCATTTTTCAGACTGCTAATATTTAAATTCCCACAGATTTGATGCGTTTCAAAAGGTGGATTCGGCATTTGACCCAGGTTGGTCTAACTCCAAAGCCCAAGCTCTCCACACACTGCTTGTGGCCTAGAAACCACCTCTGGGAGGCTGGGAAAGAGATCAGGTTTCAGGTCTACCTAGATTGGTCCCACTGACATATGTGGGCCGGGGGTGGGGGTAAGGGGTGTCACCAGAACGAGGCGTGAGCTTACAACCTGAATGTGATTTGCAGGCTTTGTCACTGGCTTGGCTCCACATGTCTAAACTTTGTCTGTTGAAGCTGCATCTGGATGGCCAAACCCCCTTGCCCCAATGCCCCTCTCCTCAGTGTTCATAGAAGTGGATGTAGGTGAACTGAGGGTTGGAAATTAGTAAACTGTCAATAAGCATAAGGGTATTTCAGAAAGACTGAACAGCATGAGCAAAGGCATGGTGGTATGAAAGTGTAGGGTGTGTTCCCGATGGGCGAGTATTGCAGAGCTTGTAATATTTGATGGGGATAGATCACAGAGGTCCTGCAATGACCAGCAGAAGACTTGATTCTAGAGTTAATGGTGTAGGGAAAGTAACCTTGTCAGCTTTGCATTTTAACAGCAATGCTCTGAAGACAGTGTGGAGAACTGTAAGGGAGAGTGGGACTTGAGATAAGAAGACTGATATGGATACTGCTGCTGGAGTAGAAGCAAACACCTGCCTCTGGTTAACGTCAGGGTGTCTGAGCATGGAAATTTAGGGTCTTTGCCCACAATCGTTAAAACAGGTTTGGTACCAATACTTGAGGAACTAGGCAGGCCTCCAGAGCTAATGGAGTAAATGACCCAAAAATCTGCCTGAAACTTTCCTTTAAGCCATTGGCTGACACCTAATATACACAGGCACAGAAAGAGTCTTCAAAGCCACAGAAAAACAACCAACAGATTTAAGAGCTGAGCTGAGATGTCAGCAGCATGAGCTTCAGGCATAGAAGTTGGAGTGGAGGGGCCTTGGTAAACAACCCCCACACTCAGTTTAAACCTGAAAAGGACCACAGTGTAGAACTGAAGACACTTGAGGACTAAGATTGCATGTCCTTGAGTATTTTTATCACACCTTCACATTAGAATGAAGGCTTAGTTAGATATTTTGGATACCCCTGCAAAAGATGCCTTCTTTTAAAATAATGTTTCCTACTTTTCTCATTGTGTTAGCAATAGTTAGTTTGTCCAGTGAATTATGTTTACAGACTTTCTGATATTATCCTCATATACAACTGGGTAAGCCCAATGTGATATATGATCTTTTTAATTTGATTTACTGAAACTTTCTTTACAATTTTTACATGTACAGTAACAAGAGGCATAGCTGTGTTAATTTTCCTATCTTATAGCTCTTTGCTGGTTTTGGTAAAAAGTTTATGATCTTCATATTATCTGATAATATTTTTCAATATCAGCCTTATTTTGTTCTGTTTGCCTGATTAATCATTTCTTATCCTTTCACTTTATATGTGTTCTTTTAAAATGTGTATAGTGAATAGCAAATATCTGTATTTTATTTTTTATTTGGTGAGTTAGCTCATTTACATTTATAATAATTATCCATATATTAGGACTTCTACTTTGTTCATTTATTATTTCAATTTGTCACACTTCTTTTATGTTTTTTATTCCTTTTTTTTTTTTTAGAAAAGTTGTCTATATTTTCCCTCATATAAGTCAAGGATTTTAGTAAGCTCTAACGTCCCTTGGCTTCTCCCAACCCTGTCATGTTGAGTTCATCTAGACTTTTAATTCTTGGTTTTACTGGATGTGCTTTCTCTTTCTCTATTCTTCGGTCTCAGCTATTTTTTAAGACGACCTTAAACTTTACAAAGATATTTGATCACCTTTACTTTACATATCTCTTACATTGCTCCTTCCATTTGTTTCTACCTTATGTATTATCATATGTCATTGAGAAATGGTTTACATCTGGGTCTTTGCATGTCAAATATGGAGACTGTATGTCTTAAGGTATTTTTATCAGGCTTTCACATTTGAATGAAGGTTTTGCTGGATATGGAATTCCATCAGTCAAAAATTTGATACTACTTCTCCATTGTCTTCCTGGATCCTTGCTTGCTGCTGAAAAATCTGATATCATTCTTATTCCTTTGTAGGTGATCTCTCCCTTTCTCTCTCTCTCTCTCCCCCTCTGGAAGCATTTACAATTTTCTCTTATCTTTGATATTCTTAAATTTCAGTGTAATTTGTGTCTAGGAGCATGTTTTTCCTTATCTTTTCTCTCTCTTGCTCTCTGTGGGTCCTTTCAATCTAAGGCCTTTTATCTTTTATTAATTTCGGTGGAATTATCTCCATTATTCCTTCAAATATTTCTTCCTCTCCATTTATAACTATTTTTTTTTCCTTTCTGAGACTGCTTTTACCTTTTATATCTTGACTTTTACATTTTCTATTTTTAAAATAATTTTCTGCTGAGGAAAATTCCTCAAGCTGATTTCTCAGTTCACTAAGTCATTCCTAAGCTGAATCTTTTCTACTAGTTACCATCATTGATTGTCTCAACTATTGTTATCTTTCACACCCAATGTTTCTACTTGATTCATTTTATATTTCTTGTTTTCATTTTATATTGCTAATATTATCCCTTTTTAAAAAAAAAGTATATATAAATTCTTGATCTGTCACTTCTAATACCTCAGGTTTCTGTGGAATCTGTAATTCAGTGTACTGTTTTTCTTTGGAAATAATTAGTGCTCCTCTTTTGACCCATGAGCTTCCATTTCTCTAGGGTTGTAGGCTACTCTGTCCAGCAATGCTGAAGGGCTGAAGGCCAGACCTCCACCCGCACCTGCCCCGATGAGTTCAAGGTGGGACATGGGGTAAAGGATGAACCTACAGTGGAGGGTTCCAGGCATCAGACGCCAGAGCTGATCACTCCTCACCCCACCCAACAGCTCCTCCTCCATATGTGGATGTGGTCTTTAGAAAGAATTTGCATCTAGAAGAGGAGACTGTAATTCGCCAGCCCTGGGGGTTTAGAGGGAGAAGGTGGGGCAGAGACCACTTGAGACTAATCAACCTCAGTTGTTTTCTTTCTCACTTCCCCTCAGGCACAGCACTTCCACACAGCCCTGTTGAACACCTGAGGAGCCCTTGCGCAGGAGGTCTGAGTTCCAGCCCTATGTGTCCCCAGGCAATGGCGGTGAGATGAAAGAGGAGAGACGAAGACTGAGAAGCAACAGCTCCTCTGATTTTCTCCTGCCTCAGCAGCTTGGATACCTTCTCCTTTAGGCTATGACCATCCCAGATACACACACACGATAGTCAAAAACAGGCTCTATCTCCCCAGGGGGTTTTCAAAGCTCTTTCTGTGTCTTAAAGATTCTTTCTACAGTTCCCAGGGCCACTAGGTCAGGCTAGTTCAGCATCTTCTTAAAAATCTTACTTGACTTTTCTTTCTTACAAGTTGCATGCTCTTTTCCGTCTGCCTTCCTTTCAAAGGTAGTATCCCTGGGACAGCAGTGCACTGGCTGCTGGTGTGAGTGGGCCCACCGGGCCAGCTCTTCCCTGAACAGGATGAAGTTTAAGTGCATAAGGCAAGTGAAAGGAGCACTGACCACCAGTCGGGGCTGGGCTTGTGTTCTCATTCGGTCATTGACTTGCTGGGTGGCCTTGGACAAGTCCATTCATTTCCCTGAGCCTCAGTGTCCTCTTCTGAAAAGTCAAGTTAATAAAACACCGATCTCACTGGGCTGGTGCAAGATTCAGTTGAGAAATCGGATGGGGAAAGGACTTTGTAAACTGCAATATGAGGTGATTTTATTGATCATCTGGTGGCAGGGGAAGGAGTCTTAGGCTAGGAGAAAATTCACTTTGCCAACCTTAAAATTTTACCAAGTGTTGGCCCTGCAAAAAAGCCTGATGCAATTGAACACTCTCTTAATATAGAGAATGACGAATCTGTATTTGTTGCCAGAGTTGTCACAATCTTCCAAGAGTGCAGACTTTTATGGGCCCCTGGAAGATCTGCTGGGGTCTATTTCTGAGGACGGGAACATTGTGCCTTGTTGGCAAGGCTTGTTAAACCAAGGTCACTTGTGGTCAGAAGAATCCGGGTCTGTCTTTGCAATGTTGGAGGTGAGGCATCAAATCCAGTTCTACGTTGTTCGCCAGTTGGGATTCAAGGCTTCTGCTAAACTTGGTGCCTTTTGCTTCTTTGTTTGACGGGGGTCTTATCCAGTTTAGTTAGAGAAGAGAGATGTGGGAGAAGAGAATGGAGCAGGTCCAAATCAAAGACAAGTAGCAGAGGTGAATATGAATAAGAATAATGTGTTCTCTGAGAATTTATACAAGGACAAGGCTAATGAGACTTTGTTTTCAATTACTTAAAATGCAGTTTGTCATTGAAAAGATGATGTAATGGCTTTAAAACAGAAAACAAGCCAGAATCCCAAACCATATCCAACTATTTGTATTTTTGCACATTCTTATCTATTTCTTGTCTTTTCATCATGCATGCATAATGCATATTTCATTTTATGGCCTGAATTTTTTTTCACTTAACATTATATAATAAGCATTTTCCTTTTAAAGTTTGCATTTTAATGACTAGATAATGTAATTTTTGATACTCTTTTATAATTAATAAAGCCATCCCTCTATTTTGGGACCTATGAGTTGCCTTCAATTTTTTTGTTTGCTTGCTTTTTTGCTATTGTAGTGTCATGAAGATCTTTGTGCATTTTGCTTTTTGCCGTTGTTGAATTATTACCTTTGTATGAATTCCAAAATTCCTACGGATCAGATGGATGGGGAAATATACCCGGGCATTTTTATGACTCTTATATATTGTTTCTAAAAAAAAAGAAGAAAGACTTCCATGCCTTCAATGTTTGCTCAAAGTTTTTTTCTACTTTCATATGTGTTTCAAATTTGTTTTCATTTGCACTTCTCTGCTTAACAGCAAAGTTTAATGTTTTCCATAGGTTTATGGTTTTTTCCAGATCATATTATTAAAATTAAAAAATAATCTGCCATAAATTTTCAGAACTTTCTGAAAACCCTCAGATTTCCCCAAAAAATATTTCCTAAGAAATTCACATTTTCAAATTAATCAAATGTAAGTGCTTTGTGGCCACAAAGCAAAGAGAAGTGTCAAGCTAATTTGTCTCTTATTTATCTCATTAACTGACTTTCATATGTAATTCAAGTTGGGAGTGTTTTAAAGAATATTACAAATAAGACATGGATACTACCCCCAAAAGGTTTCCATTCCTATAGAGCTATTGTTACATCACTGATCAGGATTCAAAAATTGCACAATGTTGTAAGAAAAGGACAGAACAAGAGCTATGGGATTCAGACAGTGGAGAGATTATTTCTAGCTTGAGAGATGGCATGTGAGGACTCAGAGAAGGCTTATTGGAAGAAATTGTGTCTGAGATGAATGAATAGGACCTGAGGTAGGGCCTATTTTAGGGCAGCAGGAGGAAGTGCGTTGGTGAGAACTTTTTACCCATTTTACAGGAGGGAGTTATTGAGATTTTAACTAAGTCTTCTAAGTTATAGCTACTCTTCTTCAGAATGGGAAATGGAGTCAGGCAGCAACGAGCAACCCATGGACACAGTTCACATGAAAGGGACAGGTTTCCATGTAAGTGTGACTACAAAAGCAAACTTGAAGAAAGAAAAAGTGGCTAGTTTCAATTATCTCTACAATGTTACAATAATATTGTATATTTTGAAAGACTTAAAATTTCAAGAAAGCTGAGTGCTTCCCAACCCCTTCCCTGACATGGCACAGAAAGAGACTCAATGGTGTGTTTTTGTTATGCTGGGGTAAGCAGAGGGCTACTGGCTACTGGAGGCTGGTGGTCCAGAACCCTGGCTGCTTCACGCCCTGCTGATGCTCCAGAGGCTAAGAAGATCAATTTCTGGGTACTCTTAGAACCCATTAGGCAAACACCACATGGGGAGTTCTGCAGGTAGATAAAGATGATTAATAAAAAGTGTCCAGACCTAGTAAGTATAATAAATAATCAATGAATTGGGCAGTGAAATTGGTAAAGAAAAAAAACTATTATGGTCCTTGATTGGTCCTGCCTTCACCATCTGTCTGCCATAGGATAGAGAAATATTCAGCATTACACAGAAAATAACAACAAAACCCTGGATTTTTGACCATCTGTGTCAAGATAAGTTTCTTTTTGAGTTATCTTCCAAAGAGCAAACCTTCACTCACACTCTTTTTTTTTTGTTTCTCTAACAGAAGCAGTCTCAACAATAGATTAGACACAGATTAGAAAAATAGAACCTCATGGTTTGAAGGTATCTTTAGGGGCTTCTAATTCACCCTTCTTCCCAATGAAAGAATTCCTTTGATAGCTTCTCTGATAACCCACTGGCCCCCACTAACAGCCCTAGCTTGAAAAGCATCCAGAGACAGGAAATTTACCTATGGAACATCTTATAAGACTAGCTGATGAGAATAATATTTTGAATTTAACCAATGGTCTCATTTCAGAGAGTTCAAAACAAGGGATCAAATAATACTCACATCCCCAGCAGGAAGAAATGCAGCAAATAGATTTCTTAGGATCCACATTCAACAAATAGAGCAATTTAGTCTATGCATTTGTTTATTTATTTAATCCTGTCTTGTTTCAGAATTGTTTCAACTAGACATGGTGCATTGGCCATCTAAGGATTCAATAGTATGGCAGTTGAAAGGTTAGAGAATAATTTAAAAGATCTTTGCATAATAGAAAAAATAGATTTGCATGAATATGTTTTAAAAGTTATGCAGTAGAGTACAGTGCTTTTGTGAAAAAATTCCTGAAAACCTTTGGTGCACTACTATACTTATTTATTAAAAATTCTAGCAGCTGTGTTTTTTTTCTAAATTAAGGAAACAAAGCAGTCTCATGAGCTAATGCCACATCAAAGTAGCATGTTTCAACACTTCAGTGTCATGTGTTGCCAGAGTCGAGTTTTCCAGGAGCCCTGGCTAGCCCCTCTGTTCTTGGAGGCAGATGCTGGAGTGGTCACTCCAGGGCAGTGGATGTCAGAAATTCTTGGTTCTCCTTCCAGATTGTGGTGAGGCCCTGGAGACACTTTTTCCCACCTCAGTTTCTCTGGCAAGGCCCTTTGCCATGTAAAGGAGTTGTGGTCAAATGGAAATATTTGAAGGGTTGCCATGTGGAAGAGGGATTTAGGCCTGTTCTGCATGGTCCCAGAGGATAGAACTAGGACCAAAGACGGTCACCGTTGCAGAGAGATGGATTTGGACTCTATGGAAGGATAAAATGTAAGGAAAATAAGTCTCCTTATCTACTTAGCACTACTTCTTACAGGACAAACAACCTCATTTGCACTATTCAATTCCTTCAACAACTCATGAGATAAGTATTTTTGCCAACTAGGAAACTGACACTCAGAGAGGGTAAGCAGCTAGACGAAGGTTACACCACTACCGGGTGTGGCAGAACTGAGACTTGGCTCAAGCCAAGACTTAAGCCTGATCAGCTGTGTAGCATTATCTTATGGAATCAACCACTGAGTTATATTCCCTTGAAGAAAATGGAGTAGAAAAAAACCTTCAAAAATCAAACATTATTTAATGAGCAATAAGTTACTATGGGATTTATGAATTATCCAAATGGGCCTAGCATCTATAAAAGCAAAGATTTAGGATTGGAGATGGGAGCATTTGCCCAGGAAATCCACAGGCAACTACAATCTGTGGGAAGGGTCATTCTCCTGGGCAAACACAGCCATTTCACAGAAGACAGATCCCAAGGAAATAGCTGGGGAGCTGACCACCGACAGAGGCTTGTTTTAATTAAGGAAACTGTCAGCTTTCCCTTGAAAAACTTTCTAATAATCAGAACTGTACCAGATGGAACTGGCTGCCTTGGGAGTCAGTGGGACCTAGTTCCTGGGGACGTTCAGGCAGAGCTTGGGTCTGTACATGTCAAGGTGGAAGAAAATCAAGATGTAAAGACCCTAAGGCTTCTTCTACACCAATGAGTCTATAATTTCCTCTGTGCAGGGTGTCTGACCTAAAATATTAGCAAAAGAAGATGAAAGGGAACAAGTTTGGAGGAATTAGGAAGAAGATATCACAGTCTATAACATATTCAGGTGCCTACAAATTTCTGCACATGCAGAGGACTAAGGTCTGGCCAAAGGATCCTGTGTGAAAATGAGCACTGTTAGCCTTATGGAGAAAGAATCCCAGGCAGTAGGAGAGTTGGTCTTCCTGTTCCAACTCTGTCCAAGAAGAGGAGAGAAGGTCTTCCCTCCATGACGTTGTAGAAGAATGGATATTATGACTTAAAATCATAATAATGTGAGGTCAGAGAAAGGAAGTAATTTCCCAGGATTTACCAGTGAAACAAGGACAGGCTCTACACAGGAACCCAAGTCTCCCGACCCCCAGGATTACTGAGGTTGTCTCTGTGGAGCAGTATGGCCTGTTAGTCTCCATTCTGGTGAGGATGTCATTTTGCCCCAGGCCGTGGCCTCCCTGAGGGCTGGTTGGCTCATCTCTCACACGTCTAACTCATTTGAACCCCCACATCCCCATTGGTGGGTCCGCAATCCGTCTTTGGAACCGCAACCTACTTTCCTAAGTTGATTTCTGCTATTCGCATTTACCAAGTAAAGGTACTTAGCTTGCCTAAAACTACCAGTTAGAAATACCAATTGTCTCCGAGATCATCTACTTTAATCCTGGCATTTTACTGATGAGAAAATAGGAAGCTCAGAGAGAAGTAAGTTGGTTTCTCGGTCACTGATAAACATTGTGCTAGTGTCTGTTACATGCCATGTCCAATGCTAGGAGGTGCCAGTGGCTATGACAGTCTTTGAAAACTGGGCCTCTCCTCCTGAGGAACCCATGAAACATCAAGTTGCAGGGGTACATGGCTAAGCTTGAGAAGCAGGAGCTGGGATTCCTGGGTGCCGGTGTTTTATCATGCCGATTCACAGGCCGACTTGATTCAGATCAATCTCCTTTCTAGGCTTCTGTTCCTCTAATTGTACCATGAGGGGGTGGATATTTTCCACATTTCTCCTCTCGAGGCTGGTGACGTAATGGCATGATTAGGCTTGGGGAACTTTGGAAGGGGAACCCAGAGATGCCAGAGTCATTGCGGTATGTTTGGCGGGGCCCTGAAACATGTTCTGCCCATGTACTCCCCTTGTCAATTCAGAAGGGAAGGCCTGGGGAGAGAACGTGGAGACTGGGGTGGGGAAACTAGATGTTCCACTGTTTATAGGCTTGATGTTGTTTGTAGTACTCAAAACAGACTTGGCCCTGGCATATGCCATATCAAAGGGACCCTCCCTGAGTGATTCACCTCCTGTGGGAAACTCCTTTTGCCTGGACTTGCTCCTGCAGGGCAGAGCCCTTGACTTCCTTGCTCTCAGTATAGTGGGCAGCTCACTGCGGGCACTTAACAATGCTGTTTGTGTTATGTGTTTGCCTCCTCCAAGGAGCATCTTAGGGTAACAATAGACCACAGGCTACTTGCGCTATTTTCTCTGTTTATAAAAGTGCATATATTAGACAGACTTGCCTTTTTATTTTTTTTGAGACAGAGTCTCGCTCTGTTGCCCGGGCTAGAGTGCCGTGGCATCAGCCTAGCTCACAGCAACCTCAAACTCCTGGGCTCAAGGAATCCTTCTGCCTCAGCCTCCCGAGTAGCTGGGACTACAGGCATGCACCATAATCCAGCTAATTTTTCTATATATTTTTAGTTGTCCAGCCAATTTCTTTCTATTTTTAGTAGAGACGTGGTCGGGGTCTTGCTCTTGCTCAGGCTGGTCTTGAACTCCTGAGCTCAAACGATCCTCCCGCCTCCTCCCAGAGTGCTAGGATAACAGGCGTGAGCCACCACGCCCAGCCTAGACTTGCCTTAAAAAAAAAAAAAAAGTGCATACTCATCCACTCCTTTGTGAAATATTTTGAGTCCGTTCTGCATGACAGTGCAGGGGGCTGCAGCTGTTTTGCAGCAAAATGGGGAGGAGGGTTCTCCAGTACTGCAGGGCAATGGGAAGAATATTTAAGTGGAAGCCAAGAACCCTGTATCTGAATACTGGCTCTGTGCTGGGAGACCTTACATGAGTCATAGACATCTGTATGTAGCACTTTAGAGTGTAAAAAATCCTTTATATACATGATTTTATATAGGATTTACAACAGCTCTCTGCATGTGGCATTATTTCACCATTTCTTCCCATTTTCATTAGAGAAGGAAAGTGAGTCTTGGGGAGTTTAAGGTACTTCAGGATACCTGAGGTCCATGGCAGTGCTGGGCCTTGATATAAAGTCTTGTCACCTCAGAGCTTCTTGTCACAAATGTTCGTTTGATAGCCTAGATCCCAGGTTCCCTCTCTGCAAACAAAGGTATTGGACAATCTCAACAATCCTGTCCAACTTTGATATTCTGCGGTTCTGTGGATGGGGTCAGGTACATTTTCTCTCTAACGCTGTGTGTCCTTAGCACCTGAGTTTAGGATTATGTTATCGCCCTGTGAGATAGAGAGAGATAGCAAGGGAAAAAGTGACACCGTCACCCATACCTTCTGAGGATGGTGTCAGAGTGAGAAGGGGACTGGCTTTGGAGGCAGATTGAGGCGGCACGAAATTTTGTCTGTCTCGTTTATTACTAAATAGTAGTGAGGTTCCGGACAAATCACTATACCTTTTTGAAACTCTGCTTCCTCTCCTGAGTTTCCAAATGAGGACAAAAATACTGACTTTGCATGTTAATGGTTGCAAAGATCACAGGAAATTACTTTAAAAAGGGTGATGCTCTTATTTACCTGTAGGCAGGTAGTGATGCATATTAAAAGTTAGTTTCCTTTCCTTACTTTTGTCTGGTAGATATGAAAATTCAGCCTGCTGTCAACAACAA